>JAQGBJ010002911.1:0-14514 GCA_034698345.1 Sphaeridia pumilis
AGCTAGCTGATCAAATGCATCAAAGATATCAACGTCGCTGCTTTTCCTTGTGGCTGGTGCCTTTGAATCTTCAATCTGTCCAGTCGACATAATCTCAGCAGTTATTGATTTCCAAATTCTGAAATTAGTTCCAATCATAGTGTTATAGCTTGAAACTCCACGTGTGTTGAGTTGATTACAATTTCGTAAATTTCGAACTTACCATACGGAATGCATTCATTGGATTACAGATGACCGCAATGGTCATTATAAATACAGATCTAAGAACTAATTAACTGGAACGAGTGAATACAACCGTGTTTGATTACTATCAACAGAATCGCTGAACTCACAGGTCGATTTAATGTAAGTTGAGCCGGTTAATATCGCTGCCACTGGAACTCATGCAAAACGTGTGAACATTACGACGTGAGTTCCAATGGATGAGGACTCACCGGGGCAGCAGCTACCGGGGCAAGGATTCACCGGGGCAGTAATGACGTAACATATGTTGATGCTGGGCTGGGCGCACCAGCCTTATGAAATCACCCAAGACCGAGCCTAGCTAAGGACGTAATGCATCTTCCATTAACATAACGCTACACTGATTTTGCTGAATATACTTTCTTTCTCAAGAAAATTTAAGTGCACGTTATTCTGGTGTATCAAAAAGATGATGTATCTAATATCCTTGTGCAAGGACAACTTGCTTTTTCGTACCGTCCTATAAGTAATTTAATGAATCGTTTAAAGTAAAGAATGACACTGTTCTACAAATCCAGCTCAAAGTTTTATTATTCAGCACTGAAAATGACCTCAACAACAAGGAAAAATGTAGTAGAACTACGCAGCTCCTGGTGCAAACGTGTTCATGTTCCTACCCTTCAACGGAACGATGATACCATGACCTAATCTTCCCAGTCCTGTACCTGGAGCCCATCCCTGGTTAACCATCATTCTGTATCCTGTACTGGCCTTGTCAACATCTTCACGTGGAGCCAAGAAGTCCAGATCAGCATCGCGAGTTGGGAGATCCATGCCGACTTCCGGGACGAAGGAGATCTGAAGTCTTTTTGGGACTGTAAAGGAACAATAACAGACAACATTTTATAGTTTAGCGGTTATTGAGTATCTCACATGGGGCCAGACAAAGAAAACATCAATTGTTATGTTATGTCAGATTTACCTCGCTCCATACGGTGGCTATCATACGGCCCAGGCTGTTCTGCAGCACGGTCCAGCTCGGCGACCAGAACGCGATCTCGTGGAATTCGAACAATGGGACTTCTGTCTCTGGCGGCAGGTTGTTTGCAAGCCTGTTTCCGATGGCGTTCTTCTCTTGCGCGGCGTCGTTGACGGTCTTCTTCTTCTTGGCGTTGGTGTCGTAACTCCCGCTCCTCGCGACGTCGTTTAATTTCCTCAGCGCGGTCCATATTGTAGCTTGTAATAACGGAAGACTGTAAACAGAACAAGGAGGTTAACGCAACTTTAAGAATAGGTTTGAAATGCATTCAAGGTTGTCGTTAGTCGTTCGCTATTAGAAGTTGTAAAAGCAAAAGGCATGAGGTGTGAACGAACGTCTACTTTAATTAGCACTTAGACAGGTTTAGTAACAAGCAGTGCAACAAGTAGCTATTGTCGACTATAACCAACGTTTTACTTTGGTGAAACTAAAACCAATATGAAGCAAACTGAGCTGTAATAAAGCTATTAGCGCTATTACTATGGCATACCAGGATGAACAAAACAAAATTCAACAATTAGCCAACACCATGTGTGAGAGATTAATCAATGAGCACGTAGAGAGCAGAAACAAGTTTTACACCCCGAACATAACCAGGTGGAGTGGTTGAAGTTATCCCGTCGTACAACCACCAATTACCGTGGAGGTTGAAGTTACTAGTGAAATGCCTTCCTGCGTCTATTCGTCGGGAGAAGAGTTGATACCTTCGGCCAAACCATGTGACAAATTCCGGGGGGTCCGGTTGAACGGCGTATCCTGGGCCTGCCAAAGGGAAGTTCAGAATAGCTGGAGTCTCCGTGTCAGTTTGATCATGTAACAGGGTAGTTGGAGCTTGGCATTCGTCAACAGTGCATCGTTCCGTTCGGACATCAAGACCAGTGTTTATGGCGTCTAGGCAATTTTCTACTGTGGTCCTTTGATGATCATGGATGTTCCGATCCACACGTCGCACTTCTCCATGCAACGGGCAGATGACTCTTGTTCTGTAGTTCCCGGTTATTCGTCGAAGTGGAACGCCTTCTCTAAGGTTGGGGTCCCCTTCAATGTCCATACCTGGAGTCGGGTTTATTCCTGAAAGACGCAGCCAGGCTGCTCTTGCTGCATTGACTCTGCTGTTCAGTACATCTTGCAGAATTTCGGCGATAACGGGGAACATGCGTAGCCATCTTGCCACACGTGCATTCGTCTTGAACAAGATGCATAGGTCGTTCAAGATGTTATCGATGGGGCAAGTGTTTTCAAAGAAGAATCCACTATCATCCTGCTCTCTCCGGGCCCAAGCAATTCGCCGAATGTCGTGTTCAACGTACGGATTTACTCGCGGGCGATTTGGTATTTGAGATCCTCCTCGATGCCAGAACTCCTGTTGGTTGTGGGACTGTTCTTTATGCTGCAAAAAATTGATGATGATTTATGAATCAGTACTTTTCACTTAACTTGTCGAAACTCTAAAGATAGAGTGACTACCTTATTTTGAGAACGACGACCAGATGATTTACGTCTTTTGAATGGGATATCGCCATCTGCCGTACCACGTCTTTTCTTCAGAAGGTTGACAGAAACGTCGAGTTCTTCATTTATGCTGCGCATGTCCCGCTTGAAGTTTCCGACCTGTAGTTAATCGGAGAGTTTTTTACAATTGTTAAATGCGGAAAAATAAGTTTCGCGGTCATAAACTTACGTCCGGCACTGCCCCCGTAGCTTGATTCAGGTATCTTAAAGTTGCTGCTTTACCCCGGCCTCGAGCTCTTCCACGTCTTAAGGGGGCTCCTAGCCCGGCATTTGCGATTCGCAGAGATAGTACTCTCATTAGACCCGCCGCAAATTCCTTGATCCGGCCTGCAACGTAGAAATTCAACAATTCAAAACAATACAAAACGTTTGACACATTGTTGTTTTTAGATACCCTTTTACCAGCAAGAAACTCGCGGGCCTGTCTGAAGTACCGACCTGCTTTCATGGCTAATCGAATGCTGCGGGCTAAGAGTTCCTCGATCTTGATGATTCGCCACCAGTGCTCAATAGCCCATTGATTTGCTTCGTGACCTTCATCAGCAGCACCCGGGAACATTATACGAGTCAGTATAGGTGTGTATGGCAAGACGTCCTCGAGTAGGTAGTTGAGCAAAGCTGGACAAGCATATTCATTTGGTCCCTGTGTTTCGTCTTCGAATCGTTGCACTTCTGTCATGCATTCCCGGGCCAGATCATTGAAGAATTGTCCAAAGTGAGTATTCGTGTATATGCGGTTGGGGTGAACACGGTTGAAATGGAAGCTCTCCCAAGATTGCCGGTTCTCTGCGCGAAAGAAAATGTTTAAAACGTGTTGCTTGTGTCTCGTTTATTCACTTGGGATACCTTCATGGTAGTTCTCCGAAGTTGGGGCTTTAAGCTGTGCTAGCCACGGTTGTATCATCCTGTGGTTGGTTCTTGACTGCAGTAACAGGAACAGAAGCCTTACACGCCGATACACGGACCCAATTTTCGCCGAGTAAACAAAACTGTAGATAAACTGCTGCAGATTTTCGAACGCAGTGGTTGAGGGTAGCTTGGTTCTGAACTGGTTCAAAAGCATCTTGATGCAGTGGCTTTCACATCCATGGACAAGTGTCACAGGTGGTTCTCGCTTTCCCATCAAATGTTTCCAGCATCTACATGGATGAAGTAGATGCGTAAGCGCTATTTCCATAAATTATTGTATTTCATCGATTGAATGTTTGTTACCTTTTGAAGTAATCGTCAACCGTATACTTCCCACAGAACACATACAGCACTGCCAGCAACAAGGCTTGCGAAAAGTCAATTTCCACCCTTGGGAAAATTTCTTCGCCTCGTTGAAGGTTGAGCAAGGTACGGCACCTGAAAAAAGACTTTAATGAGTTCTGAGGTTTTTTTCATTTTCCCCGAATAAGCCTCTTTTACCTATCAGAAAAAGATCTAAAGCAGAATTGCAGCCTGTTCACGGTGTGTTCGCTTGTCGCAAACTCCATAAGTGCCAAGGGAGGTTGACCAGGTTCCGGGCTAGTTACAGCCAAGGCGTACAGGTAAACACGCTTTGACGATTTTTCGAACGGTTGCACGATCTTTCCAGTTGCATCCACGTGAGCTATGACAGGTCCCATCGAACGCAGAGCTTTCAGAAGAAGGATTTGGGCGTCATAGAAGGCTACCACCATCATTTCGGCAGATGCGATGTCTCTGATGAATGAGAAACCGTGAGCTTGTTCGTCTTGTCGCATCTTCCGAATGTCATCGTAAGGATCGGCTGCATAATCCCCTGTTGCTAGTTGCTGCGAGTATAGATAAAAACTTGCACAAATTGCTAACAGCTTGTGTGTAAATAATCACATTTGTAATTCTAACCTCGCGTCGAATGTCTCTCAATATTCTACGAGATGGTAGCGTTTCCGCGTTTCCTGTGGCGATTTCGTCGAGGGCGGCTGACGCATGCAGTTCACTGGCAAATGTGGAAGCAGTCTTGTCGGCCATGGCTTGAGCGAATGCTTTTCGCTTCTGACCCTTCACCTCTCTTGCGAATTGCTCCATGGGCTGATGACAAAAGGTTCCCGTGCGGCTGTAAGGAGAGTACGTTCAAAAGTGAAACAAAATTACTCGATCACAAAATTACTACTAAACTCACCGAACTGCAAAACGGACACCGGGATTGGTCCAACGGCCATTAAGTGTGTATTGAAAGCAGTTGTAACCATTGTGCATGCACCGAAACACTGCTCGAAATTGGTAAGTCTCAAGTCCTGCATTGCCACTTTTGCGCAGTTTCCGCTCTTTGTTTTGCAACACACACGCACGATTTCCAGTAGCGCGTCGAATCTTCTCCACAACCAATTCTGTCCATACGCGGAACAAGGTGTTCTTCTTGTCGGCATCCCAGAAATCCTTCCATTCAGACGGCACAACTTCAATTTCGAACTCAGCCGGTCCGTGAGTCTGCAATGTATCAAAATAATAATTGTTATTCACAAATATACTCTGTACTTTCAACGTGCCAATTACCTCAGTCGATGTCTCTCCCTGGGGAGAAGCTCCAGGGCTGGACGGACTAGACGAGTTAGAGCTGGCAGAGGAGCTTGATTCACTGTGGGCACTGGAGGCGCTTGAAGGACTTGAGCTTCTGGCAGGACTGGATGAAGTTGAGTCACTTGAGGAGCTGGAAGACTTGAACGGCTCCTTGTGGTCTGGTTCACTTTGCTCAAAGGTTGGAGACATACTTGGTGACGCTTGCCGCGATTGAAAGCATATCTCTGGCAGTTCCGGTTGATTCACGAACGCCGTCAAGTTTTGCATCAGTTGATCCATCCAGCAAGGGTTGTAACTAGTGTTCACGTTGTTCGAAAAACCATCCAATTCGTTACTGGCATATCCGATAGGACTCGCAGCAGCATCAGCTTGCATAGATTCGGTTCCGATAGAAGACGGCATTTCTGACACAATTTCTGTGAAGTGGTAACAATTAAATTCGTTTTTGTAAAAAAGCAGCCGCTGCAACAATGTTTCCGTACACAAACCTGGTTGGACTTCTGACTCCTCTCTCACAATAGAGGGCGTTTGGGGCCTTGTTCGTGCCGTGTGTCCTCGGCAAGCGCGGCATGAATACTGACGACCAAGATCTTGTTGTTCCATCTGCTCGCAGTCCAAATGGTACCATCGATTGCATTTGTTGCACAACACCATAGGTTCATCAGGGTTAGAGGGCTGCCCACAGCGGCAATGACGTTCAGCACCCCCACGAATTGGGGTGCTGGCAGCATCCGGAATAAATATCCGGCCTCCAGCGACCCGTTCGCAAAAGGCAGTCTGTAAAAAGTCACCATCCAATTTAAAGGATTACTCACTTATAGCAGTGCTTTTGGTTTGGAAGCATACGGAAACTTTCGTGGACATCAACTTACCTTTAAATTGCGCTTGTTTCCAAGGAACGAGCTTCGGCTCCTCATCGCAACTTCCCGCAACTTCATTCCTGACAAAACTCTTCCAAACAAAGCGCGACCAAGCCTTTCCCAAATCTCCAGACTTCCTGTCCAATCCTTCGGTTCTTGAGAAATGAGGACCATTTCATCCACTATCTCGTCAACGCTTAGCTGAGATATAGAGAATCTATTCCGAGGCGGGGCTGCCATCCCCAGTGTCAAATACACCAGCAACGCTGCTAGAGCAAACTGAGTGTTGATAATCATCGCTAAAAATATAACAAAATTAAAAAGGTGCATTAAGATTGCTTTGCTGATGGAACAACTACAGATATTGCTAGTAATAATAGTATAGTTACCAAATTGACCCAAAGCAACCTTTTGCCGCAGGTCAAAGATCAATCTGTCAACCCGGTTAAAACACGTCTACCGTACGAACGGACAGAGAAAATTAATAAGATAGCTAAAGCTACCTAATAATGGAACCAGCCTAACAGGGGCAGCCACCGCACCGACACTCGTACGATCATTATTAACTTTCACAGTTACCTAACCTTGTCACAACAACTGCGTATGTGAATTCAGTATCGTATGCTTTTACATGGAAATGTACATACTGCGAACGCACGGAAAGACAGACAACACCATTTGATATACTCCCCCACCCTACGTTTAACTAACACAGCAACCTCATATTGACCAACCAGCCTGATCGGTGCGCCCGGCGGACTGCTTGTTGTAAATTAAATATGCACGTGAACAATTCTACAAAATGCACAAAAAGTCTAACCGGAAGCTATTATCTATGAGTTCAATAGATAAAAATTGGTGATCCCTGAATTTAGGATCCAAAGCGCATGCTGCAATCGAGTCTTCTTTTACAACTTTGAGCAACAAACATGGTTGCGAATCCGGCAACAGAAAAGAAGCATCGAAACTTTCCTAAAATAAATTCACACCAATGAGCTGCATCAACAAAAGCAACCGTTTAGCTAGTCAATATTGTCTACGTCTATAACAAACCGCTTCAACATCTGGATAGATCATTGCTGCCAGACAACTCAACGAGAAATCTAAACTGATCATGTCCTCATAGTCCATAGCTACTCGTATGGCTGAAACCACGTCAACGTTGCACAATCTATAATTGTAGAACCAACCGATGCACTTTTTGTTTATATTTTAGACACTGAGCCCTTCTCTAACGACAACACTTGTAATACATAATAGCACAATCGTACAACCAAAAATTATAGACGCTCACCTTGATCAGTGTTAAAAGACACTTGTTCAATCTATAGTCTTTCCTCCAGTTAGAGTTCAAAGTCACTTTTTTGAAAAAACTACTTGCTTCGTAAACTTGATCCAAACAAGTGCTGTTGAATGCGGCGAATGCAGCCAATCAACTGTTATTGCGCTGCGTATCGACATCGAAAAGCAAACAAACGAAACGGCCATTGTTGCCGACTACAACAATCGACTGCAGAACCTGAAAACAAAAAGTTGACATCCCAGCGCCATCTCTGTGCCGTTCAAGAACCACGTCGGCAACAACATATGTTACGTCATAACTGCCCCGGTGAATCCTTGTCCCGGTCACTACTGCCCCGGTGAGTCCTCATCCATCGGAAATCAAGGTATGCAGCACAAGGTGGTGCTTTGACTTTCCTTATACAGTAAATCTGACATCTTCTTCTTCTTCTTTCTCCTGCCTGCCCGTTGCCGTACATAAAGACGTCCATCTTATAACAAGGGCGAATGATGGAAAAGCTGCAAAAAGGATTTGGCCCGTGTTCGAAACGTAAAACGTAATTGATTAAGTATGCACGTGCGGTTAAGGCAAAGTTTGCTTTGTTGATTTAAAATCGATAGGTT
The DNA here is from genome assembly GCA_034698345.1 of Sphaeridia pumilis. Taxonomy (NCBI): domain Eukaryota; kingdom Metazoa; phylum Arthropoda; class Collembola; order Symphypleona; family Sminthurididae; genus Sphaeridia; species Sphaeridia pumilis. Next base: position 8,026 of record JAQGBJ010002911.1, read on the forward strand.
CATTAGATTCCACCCGAGCCCCCTTGAAGACCTTTTGCAATTTACGGCGCTTTAAGAATATATATAAGACGATAGCGTAACAACCCCATGTTTTATATAAAACTCGCTTGGAAAAATAAGACGCTTTACGGGAAAAAACTTTTGAGACTCTGACTTGAGTGAGTTTGATAAATGTGAGATCGTTTATAACTTGTAAGATGGCCTAGTTGATATTTCGTCCTTGAAGAAAGAATATGACAAAGTTTCATCGTTGTTTGACATGTGTGGTTTTGTACGCGGCACTGTTGTGAGCCGACCGCATGTCATGTCAGCAGCAGCGTGTTTACTTGCACATCCGGCACTAGTCAGCTCGAGTGATGATAAACTGTCTGAATGCAAAGTCTCTGGATTTTTTAAAATCAGCCGCCGTATTATACTACATACACAATTCACCAAACATGAATAATGACGATATTCCCTGCTTGAGCCCCGTTGTTGCTGATGATGGGAGCAGCAGTGTCGAACAATCTTTTTACAACATGTAATGCGGAAAGGTCTTTGGAAAAATCTTGTACAACACACATGGATACAAATTGAACCGTGTTTTTCTGTCTGCAAAAAAAGAAGAAGAAAGAAGGCAGCAACTTGTGTACGAAACAAGGTTTTTTGAAAAATTTACTTTTTTCTTTGGAAGAGCACGTGCATACCTACATCCGACGAGGGCGGTACGTCCTGACTGACGACGTCTTTTGCTCAACACTTCCGCAAAAGCCTCAGCCCCTTGACCCTCGACTTGGGATCGGCATACACTTTCTCCACAATGTGTACTTTAATGCGTTTCACCGCTTTGTTTAAAAAGTTGTGTTGCTTTACGAACCGGTCAAGTGCATATATACTTTGACAAAGAACAAGTTTGTTTTTGGAGAAAGTTGTAGATTGAAAAGATCTTTTCTCGCTCGTGTGCGTATTTCCACTTGTGCATAAACGTATACCTTGCATTCAAGTCAAGGTTTAAGTGGTGGTTGCAAAGGGACATTTTGTCCATGTATATGTTTGTGCACTTGAAGGCGGAGAAGAAAATGCAGCGGAACAGGAATAAGTTTCACGTTTCCGATGTATCGAATGTAGAGCAGCAAGGATCGAGGACTATGGAAACTGGGCGGAAATCCAATGTCGTTAGTCACTACTTGGACTCGTGTTGTTGTTGCAAAAGGCGGGTTTTTGTCGGATTGCTGTTTCTGATAAAGGAATGGACAAGTTTGGGATAGCCAAGAAGAAGGATAAATTGCTGAATGTTGCTTGAGAAACAGAAAGTTGGAGGAAGTGAAGGATATTTGGTCATTTAATGCACCCCCGAATAAAGGTAGAGAGGCAATTTATAGCCTTTCAGCTGCAGAAGGGAAAAGCGCATTCGAGTCGCCGGGAAACATCCGCCCGTGTAATTAGTGATTGAGGGTCAAATTATGCACCAACTTTTGTTTGTCTTGTATAAATTCAGTGCTGTACAAGTACATATGTCCAAGTCGGCATTGATTGCTAATTCAGCAATTCATGCTGCAGTTGTCATGGTCTTTGCAGACCAGCCCTTGTTCAAGCGCTATTTCTATTTGTAGCAACTGAAATGAAGACTTGCTAGTGTTTTATATACAGGAAATAAACTCTAGACAAAGTGGTTGTTGCCACACTTACCGTTTTATCCTTGAGCAAATTGACTTTACAATGCAGAAATGCAGTGGCTCCCAGGGGGGCGGTTATGTTTGTCAGATTGAAATGGTCATCAAAAAAGGGAAGTGGCTCCGCTGTCGTTGTAGGCTCATCTTCCTCGGAATCCAATACAAACTCTGCAGAATCAAATGTCATTAAACAAAAGTTTTGTTGTTTTCTCGGAATATACCCTGTAGTTTGTGGCTAGTGAACGTGTTTCGCCAAAAGACTCTCAAAAGTGCGGTTGTTGCCGGAAAATTATCTTGAAACGTTAAATTGGTACAGAAAGTCAAATAGAATTTTGTTGGTTCCAGTCATGAAGCAAGAGCCAGCATACTTATTTGTGTGTGCCATAACGCGGCGGCGGCAACTGCCGCCGCCATCCTTGTGTTTGTTCTGGAGAAAGTAAATGGTTGTGGAAAAGTTATGTAATGTGGGGTTGCATGCCATAAAAGGGAAATTGTGCGTTTGTTTCCTAATGGTGGTGAATGTGGCAGCAGTGGCGACTTTGTAAGTGTGTGTACTTAGTTTCGGAATTTCCAAAGGGTGCAGAGACCAAATCCAGCTGCGAATGCTGCTGGAAGCAAAACTTGACCAATTTTTGCAGCTTGAATTGAACGCCAAAGGGTCATTTCTGCTTGTAATTATGTATGAAATTTTAATTAAAAGATTGACTAGATGGTTCGTCAAATTTGTCGAAACCTCGTGTTCTCTGAATGAACAAATTTTGCAAGCTTTAATTTTGTCGGGATTTGCGCAACCAATTGGGCTGGAAGGTGAAGTTATATATGCATGTGACCTGGCCTACCGAAAGATCCAGCAAGTGAAAGAATTTAAAGGGGATGAGAATGTAGTGCATGGTGGTGGAGAGCTGTTGTAGATGGATTTGGCAAACCGAAATACGATGAGTTTATTTTACGGTAGACTGGATCGTACCTTCTCTCTCTCTCTTACAGTTCGACAAGATTCATGGTACCCGCTTCGAGGGAACGTATTGAACCGTGTAGTTTTATACAGGACTCGCCGAGTTAACAACACAACTGGGGGAATACAACACACAACAATTTTTGGCCCAAACTCATTCACCGGTATGCGATTCCTGATACAAGTATGTGTTCCTGCATGCGGGTATGTATTCACATTAATCCGAACGGAAGTCAACCTAATTTGTCGACAAGTCAGGAACATTCATCGAGTCGACAGTTGCTCCTACATTATGATTACAAATGGTGGTTTCCCTGACAGGTGGAATATGCTCTAAAAGTACCTCAAATTTTGTCATTTTGCAAACTTTGCTCATCATCTAATCTGTATACAGAATATACAGAGTCTCCTCAAGAGAAACTCTCATCATCGTCTTTGGATTATAACAAGTTTGAAAATTTGCTAATTTCAAAACTCTCTCGTCTACCCCCGTCTCGTCTCGATGCTTGTTGAGTTTTGTTGTACCTTTCCTCGCTGGAAAGTATTTGTGCGTGCTTGAGCAGCAATGAGTCTCATCGTTCTCTGTCTGTCGCCTTCTCCTTCAAGGAACCTTGAGTCAAGTGGAGTTGATCAAAGTTACAAGTTTGAGGTTAAACCATAAGTCGCGGGGCGTTTGTGTGTATAAGCCACTCGAGTTGGAGAATTCGGGAAGGAAGAAAGCGTTGTTGGTCGCGTTGAGGCTGGCAAAATATATATATATGCATCGACAAGGACCTCATTGTAGCCGAGAGAGAAAAGGACGAACAAGAAGCTCCCTAAGAGGATTACCAGGCCGAAGGACCATATCGTAATTTAATCCACACTGTACCAACATTGAACGACATCCCAAAGGTTGCCGCTGAGACGTGTCCCGGGACTCATTCAAGAAACCTTTCAGGTTAACTGATACATAATTCCATCTTTACCTACTGTTTCTTGAACCCATTGCTGACTACTGTGGAAATCGCAATTGTCTGCTGCTTTCCTCCTATTGTAGTGCTTCTGCTTTGCCTAGAAACATTTAACTTGGAATTCTCACCGTAAATCTGTTTCACTGGGGTAGCAGCATGACTAGTGTGGGTGGTGTGAAAGACAGTGGATACTTGTACATCTATGGAAACTCGGCTCAACGGGGTGATGCGAACCCGGCTACTTTTTACACTTTTGGTATATATTTTGATACCAAAGTTTTTAGTTTCTTCCTAGACAAGGGGAAAGGTTGATATTTATTCAAAATGTACTGATTGAATCACAGATAAAAAGATAAATTATTCATTTATGCGTACGCAGATGGCAAAGTTTTTCCACGGGGGATTTGTCGCATATGACAAACTGATGACAATTTCATGAAATGGCAAAGGTGTTGGCAGAAAATGGCAAAACTTCTTACCCATATTTTTCGTTACAGGAGTCCATAACGCATTGATTAGGAATATCAGGACAAGGAATTGGTGGTGCGGCCGAGACATTTTGTTATTGTTGTTGCTGTTTCTGTTCGCCTCACTTGCCAATTGCTTTTACTCTATAGAAAGCGGTAAATCGGCTATTTTACGATACTGCGTCTATTCACGCGATTCTCACTCTACTCCCACCGAATAGTTCACCCTCAATAATAATCACAGAGTCACATGGTGATGATGGCGGCGATTTGCATTTGATAGATGGTCAGTTCCAAGGCGTTGTCAATATCACTTTCCCTCACAGTGTACGTATATAACAGGTCAAAATGTGAGTGCTCAAAATAGTGGGTTCCCACCTTGCCGCAGACCCCTCCACAATATATAATTAACTGGTATATTATATACTGCAAATGGTTATCTTGATATCCCGTCAACAAAAACTGTTCTTCTTGTATACCTTCTAGAAATGGATCCGACCGCATTAATGTCACACAATGTTTTTGTTTTCTCAACCCAGTTCTAATGGGTTTAATTGCAAACTAATCACTGTTAGACGACAAGAGCACGATTTGATTATACAGCTAGTGCTCAGAAATGTCCAGGCTTGGCAGTAGCACTTGAGCCACCGTCGAAACGTTCCACGAGGACAAGAACCAAGGGTTGGTTGCAAGCTACCCCACACAGCCAATTCCAGGAAGAAACCCACGCCAACACGAGTAGCAGAGAAAGCGATGATGTTCCAGCAAAGAAAGCTTGTGTTCGACTGACGAAGTTTCTTCGAAGAAAGCAACTGTAAGTACACAGGGCCCGCGAAGGCTGCTATCCAATGCATAGGATAAACATTCTGTGACAGACTCTGAGCCGCTGACTTCTATAAGGTGACATCACTCAGAACCTTCAAAATTTGCGAGATTTCCAGAATTTATAAATTCTGGGTTCTTGTTGGGCTAGAAAAAGTAGTATTGAAACATGTCAAAACTTGAGCTGTTTGCAATAAAAGCAGTTTCAAAATGTTGTAAATGGCGTCATAACCCGGCCAAACAAAAAATTAGCTTCACAATAGAATCTAGTCGATACTTTTGAACCGATTCAATATTCGCGAGTAAGCATAGAATCAATTGTAGAAACACGTTCAAATATATGTACACATATCATTATGGGCCTGGAAGTGGGTGAAAGTTATTTAGGGTAAAAGTTGAGCTAAAAGTGTGGCTAACAAAAGTGTATCGAAGGCAAGTAATACGAAACGGACACGGCCTCATTTAGTTTCTTCAAGTGTGTGAATATATATGGAGATATTTTCTTCTCACGCTTTTTCTTTTGTGAAGTTGGCTTTCATCGAAGGAGCCTTTGAATTTGAATGTGTGAAATATAAATCGCGGAGCTATATCGTCATAAAGGAGTCAATTTGTGAAAATTCCAGCTGTGCAGGCAGGAGCAAGTAATTTCATCCCGCCTTTTTAGAACCACACACATACACAAACCACCTTTAACAAGTCCCTTATAACCCGAAAGCAGCACGTCCTGTCATAACGGGTGTGAATACTAAAAAGAAGAAATTTTCACTCTGGCCCGTGTTGCATGGAGTATCAAATCTAAACATTTTCCACCGCCTCTCGTCTATACTTACTCGAAGAAATTGTCTTGCAGTTTTGGTTCGCATTCTTTTATGAAGCTGTGATAAACAAAAATATATTCCAAAAGGGTGTAAAGCCGTTCTGTCTGAGGCTGCCGTTTTCGAGATCCTAGACGTCAAATTTTATTTTTAGGGTCAACATTTATTTGAGATGCAAAAAAACTCTCCAAAATGCACTGTTTTAGTATCCTCGAGCGCTTGCATCGAAAGGGAAACTACATTAAATTTTGCACCGCTGTGGCCTGGTTGTCTCTATAGTATTTACGAGATAAAATGCAATTTTTGAAGGCTGAATGCCATAAAGGTTTCTGGAGACGGTGAAATAATTCAAGAGCCCTCTGACAGCGTGAATTACGGCCAAGACTGCAAAACTTATCGACTGCACGAAATAGCACACACACACGACACAAGACTATCTGGTCCCTTACTTAGTTCCTGTCGTGTACATGGAGGCGTTTGGAGGATAAGAAAACGGTCGTGACAATAGCGACTAGAGATAATGCATGCAAGATAGAAGGGGGTTCAACACAGCTACTTAATCACACCTCAAGTTTCTTGTTGAGCGAAATTCTCAGTATGGTATGGACTTTTGCCATATCAAAGAAGTAGTTACTTGAAAGAAGCTCGAGCGACCAAAGGCTACGAGGACAAGGATATAAAATGAGAATTGTCGGAAAGGAATTCGAAGCGCGCGAAAATATAGATGCCAGGGAGAAGGAAAGAATCCGGCGGTGCTTCATGGGTAAATGAGCTTGTAATGAGTGAAAGTGGATTGCTTCTGGCCGTTCGAGTGAGGCAACATTCTTT
>JAQGBJ010002912.1:0-14508 GCA_034698345.1 Sphaeridia pumilis
CGCCTGGGATGTCAACCACGATTACGGGCATCATATGGGCTGCTTGGGCCATGGTCTATTTTTAAACAGAAGCAAAACAAAAACCGTTAGTGAATTCATTCGCAAAGCTTTTACATACATGTATAACATTGCATAAACATCAGATCTTTGCAGCAGAAGCTCCATGCGATTATCCAAACTCCAAGCTACCACGGAACATCATTTCTCTAGTAAATACTACTTCCTTTTTCTAGTGAATTTCACACTTGACAATGTCCATAGACTTTGTCATTCCAGCACCTTATCAAGACATCCAGTCATTCAATCATTGCGAACTCTAATGACTCATTGATACCCAAGAGCGACTTCCTCTCTTTCAAACAAGGACTGGAAAAGATAAGATTGCATAAAGTTCACACAAACAACTATTACATGTGATAGCTCAAATAATTTGTCTACGCCATATGAAAACAATAAACCTATTTGAAGCGAATCTTTGGCTAAACCCATGCGCTCCCTTCCAGAGCAAAATTCACAGAAAATTGTAACATTCAAGCTTCTGCAAGAACAAAAATAAAATCTTTCCGCAATAACATGACTCTGCTCGGTTTCCCGACCTACATTCGGCAAAATCTGCCCATGGGAATCCCGTCGAAAAAATCCATCTAAGCCCTAAGGCCTCCATACCAGTCGCATACCATCTTATGCATTTCCTGCAAATTCTCATCATGCCCACGACGCTGCTGCTGCTAAGATTCTGACGAAACAAGTCGCTTAAGCGTATGAGTACTTACTTGTACAACAGACGCAACATAAGGTGATGCTGCGGTGAGAACGATTTTGTGTACGGGGAGAGGAGTTCCTTGACAAAGTAGGACAGCGTCGGTGCCAATTCCGTTGTCCCACAAATTGGCAAGAGATCTTTGGAGGGCTAACAACTGAGTGTTCCACTTTAAACTGTACATGTTTGGTGTGGGCGAGGATGAGCGGTTGGCTCCAAGACCACCGCTGGAATTGTTGTTGGCCGTCGTCGAATCGGGGCTCCCACTCGACTTATTTGTCGACAAATTCGTGGGCCCAGGTGTGCTTGAACTGATAACTGAACTTCCGGGAGACTTGTTCTCCATGATGGCGTCGTGTGTACGATGACCGCCTCGAATCAAAAGTGTCTTCCCCAACTTGATGAGGTTTCTGACGAGTCGATCTTGTGTGATCAACTCTGTAATATTTTCCTTGGACTGACTTCAACCAATCTGCAAAACCACAAGAAAAAATGTCATTAGTACAACTTGCATTTCCAGTATATTTTATATCTCGTCTTGTTAATGGATGGGATTAGGGGCAGCTATAACTAACTGTTCAAGCCAGTTTTGACCATAAAAAAGTTTAACCGGAACCTCGCCCTTGATTCAGCCCAAGATGCCCTCGATTCCAGTTGAACCGGCTCACTCACTGAAAGCTGTCACAAAAGGACCACAAACTACTACGACCATAAAAACCTCAAGAACAATGTGAAATCCACAGGGTATATAAAAAACCTCAATAAACCTTAATTCTCTTTTGCCAGCCAGCAGGTAGTTGTTGTAACAACAACTTTTCACCAAAAATTCGCCAAAGAACAGCACCAAGATGCTGACTGAGATCAACAGGTATTCAGCTCAACAATCACGGACGACGGGATGTACCGCAATGTGATGGCAAATCTCCATGCAACTCTCTCTCCAAGGTAAAAGGCGAAACAACAATGGAAGATAGCGGTTCATTTTCCTCGTCTTTTTCCTTGATCAAGGCTTGATATAGGAGAGGAGCCTACTTTTTATAATCAACGAGTACACCCTACAGTCAAAAGCAGGAGAACGAGCAGCCAGCAGCGCAAGCATGAAGAAGCCGTCAGACAACCAACGCTTGAACGGTATACAAGAATACCCGGTTGGGTCGGATTCGCCAAGACGCTGCGCTGCTCAACAAGTCCACATCTCGCTGCCTTGCATGCACGGAAGAATTCCGTAATGATGGCAAAAGGACATGGATGGCAGGTTGGGAGTGGAGAAGGAGCAACAACAGGTAGTCATACATATTCACTCGACCAGCAATTCCACAATCTCGTATGGCAATCCCCTTGCTCCGCCAACTTGCGAATCCAGTTAGATTTTTAAAAGGTGCTCGTTCCAAACCGTATGATCATAGGTCAATTACACATTGCTGCTCGCTCATTAAAACCAGTTACCCTTTTTTCCGTTCATCATTAAAGAAACGTCAATTTGGAATCCAAGGCTCGTATGGAGCCTCCTGGAGCTCATCAAAACCAACTCGCCAGCGTCTTACATACCGAACATATTTTCGCAATTTCTTCCCCGTTTCGCGTAATGAGGCTAATTGTCTTTTTCTCCCACGTCGTCGTCATGAGTCATTCCAGAACAGCAAGAAATTGTCAATTCACCAAGAATCATCAAGGTAGCCTACTTTCTGCGGTTTCGCCACGAACCGACTTGAACAAGTCACTTTTTCTCCGCATACTGATGAATGACTAAAAAGAAGAAATCTCAGGTGGGGAATGGAGAAGAAAAACAGGTGTTGTTTGTCATCACGAGAGAGATTCATCAGAAGCCGTTGTTGCTGCTGCTGCTGCGTGTCCCACATTTTTGCACCATTACATAGCAGTAGTAGCGCAAGATTGGGCGATGATGGAATACGGAATTGGGAACGCCTGACAACAAGTGTCTTGACTCGTTCGGGGGAGATGATAATGTCAGTCTTTGGTTTCATTATATTCTCCATTACCACCACCACGCAAGCTAACCTACTTGCTTCGACCGGCTGACTGACGGACAGTGCGAAATCTCCTTGTAATTTCCGTCTGATAAGGGCTTGCAAGTACAGTTAACTTTCTCAGCCGTTCCAAATGGGTATCATGCCAAGCTGACTGAAGGGCTTTTCGCCCATTCCGGAGCATTTCCTTAACAGCGTCTTCCTCTCTCACCTTTCAGCCATGTACACCGTTAGGTCCACGTTTGGAAGAAAAAACCTTTGAGACATTTGATTCAATGTCGATTTGACAATGGTGAGAGGCTTTAGTTTGTCTCCATATAAATAGCTTTGTTCATCCATCGAAAAGGACATGAAGAAGAGCTCACAGTCAGTCAGCCAGATTTTTTGCCATTCAAGTCGGCAGGGGAGAGAAATGTTTTGCTGGCTTTCGAGGATCACGACGACGACGACTCTTAGATTAGGCGTCTTCTTCTTCTTGTTCGTTACTCTACACGGTTCTTCGGAACGATGAGAAAGAACGAGCGCCGAAACGAAACGATATTACATGGAGGAGGAGAAGCGAAACAGCATCAAGGGCAAAGACCTCCATAAGAAGAAGAAGAGGTTTGCAATACAAAGATTCTCCGGCAAAAAACAAGGCACATTTCCCAGCTCTCACCATAAGAATTTGTTGAGAAGATGATCTGAGCAACAAGTTGCTGTTCTGAAGCGTTTTCAGAAACTCTCGCCAGCAGCAGCTCAGCGCTCCATCTCTCCTCCTCCCCACCCACCTCCTTTTTACGGTACTTGGCTGTGTGGTTTGATATCAAAATTACGGCAAATTTCTCCATAAGAGACAAGAGAGATGAGAAAGCGTAGGAAGCGGGGCTTGTCCACCTGGAACCGAATCGCCCAAAGATGGCCAGCAGCAGCAACGCCACATCCTGCCTGGGAATATTACCCAAGAGATGGAACAATGGCAAAGAATAAGAAGAGATGAATGTTTCGAGTTTCGCAGTAGTCAGACTGTGTGAAATTCTTTACACAGATCTGGTAATGTTTCAAAGAACAAGACGAAGAAGATGCGTTGTTGCTACGTAATATCGCTGCTGCTGGCTGGAGGCTCCAAAAGTTAAAAAGAGAAGCGATACTCGTTTCAAGACGCTGAAAAACGTGTGGCGGCGTTCAGTCACCCCGTTTTTTACCGAGCTAAAGATGGAATACCGGAGAGATTCTCAGGCGCCCATAAAGAAGAAGGAAGCAAAGACCTCGGCGGTTGAAGCGTCTCGGATTACTCGGATTAACAGGGGCTGATTGTAGTCGGTGATATCGAAACGTAGGTTTCGTTGCATCACTTCACTACTGCTGGCTGGAAGAGTTGATTCAAAGGAGCATGTACTACGTAAGGATGTCGCGAAGATATGGAGAAATGGTACTAAACTTGCATGTTGGCAATGATAAGATGCCCGGAAACAATTGCTTGTGTTTTTATGTGATTTCTGAACGAGGTGAGATTAACACCTGGAGCTTAACAAGAATTAGCGGGTGACAGATAGAGAGCTTGGAGTGATAAGCTGACGACGCTGACGCTGTACCAAGCAATGCACTTATCCAGTTGTAAACAGACGAGCGACGACATTTGCGTAACAACTTTGTTGGGCATACAAGTCAATTGATTATTAAATAGGATCTATTAAATGGAGCTTATTACAGTTGGAGGCGAGAGAAATAACAAGATTAAGAGCGACGACGACGCTGCTGCTTAGGATGATCATTTGTGTGCGCTGGAATCTTTTATACGATTCAATCAGCTTGGGGTAAGCGGAGGAGCTTTGAGGCATTAACATTAAGAGGCGATAAAACAGCTGACTGACTGTCACTGGAATATAACAGAAGGTAGGCCAGCTGAGAGCAGGAATCTGAACCAATGTCAACGTGAATGTAATTGACAAGTTGCTGGTTGAGGCATTGAACTTGTAGTAGCTGATGAACAGGTGATTATATTGATGATCATATGGTAAATTACATGATCTGGATCAATCACGAATACTGACTGAGGCATCTTCAGAATCTAAATCTGGAGCCAGCAAAACGCCATACTTACAAGGGGAAGTAATAGAATCTACAATCGTCAAAAGTTACGACTTTGATGCAAGGTTTAATGGGACGTAATAGTTCCAAAGTCGTAATTTGCTGGAGCAAAGCCTCGAATCTCCATGCACTGTACGTGCTGATGGGGAGAGAAATGACGCAGGAATCAAGTCATGTGAACAACAATTAGTCGTGTTCCAGTTAATGATGATAGTGCTGCTGGAATGTTTGTTTACGTAAGTGACTGACGGCGGCGGTGATATCGCTCAAGTTCATACAAGAGGAGGCTTTGTGGCAAAGGGTGGTGGCAAGATATCGAAGTCTACAAAACTTTGGTAAATACAAACTCCAGATTGTGAGTTGGATTCTATACGGTTGGAAGTAGACATAGTGGACATCCGCATTCTTGTGGAGATTTTCAAAAGAGTATACTTTGCATCATGTACTGCGAAGCTAATTGCATATCACCAGCAAAGAGTTGGATGTAAATTCGCAGAAATGGCAAAAGATGAGAGAGGTGGACGGATAAAACTATATTTATCCAGCAAGATGATGGAGCGGCCGCCGCCAGCGCTGGTGCTGCGCTCTCATTGGACTTTTGACATGGACAGAGATTCGATGGAGAGAAGAACAAGAAGAGCATCCCCCTTTTTCGGAGGGCAGAAATAATACATTCGCAGAGCAACAGGTTGGTGAACCGAGATTCCTATACATACGCTTCCAGCTGCTCAGTCGGAGGCTTTCAGAACAAAATCTCTGCATAGCAGCAGCAGCAGATGACTGATAATACCTGGTGGGCCTGCTATTCATATGGACGTTCTGAAGCCCTGACTTGATCATCTCTCTCTCTCTCTTGGAAAAGGTGTTTGACGCTGCCGAGGCTACGCTGGCTACATACAATACGTACATAAGTGAATGACCTCTTGTTCTTTTGGCTGGCAGGAGCGCAGCGGTCTGGCTGGAAGTTGGCATCCGCTCGATATGAGATCAGCAGCGCCCAGCGCAAAAACGTTCTGATACCAGTTCCGATGATTAAATTCATACACATGACTAATGGCTACGGGATCCAAGTTTTCAACAGGACAATACCACTGGCCACTCAACTCGGGGGGATCGATAACGTTACTGGACTCTACTTTGTCTACTTCCAGCTTGACTAACATTACTCAACTGAAACAAGGCCACATTTAGGGGATTCTAAGAATACATGTAAATACTGTACCACGTACCTCTTGGCGTGTTCCAAACTTCCGGAAATTAATTGCGTCTAGAAATGTTTCTCCAGGATTCTTGGAGCTATTTCTGTCCCGACATCTGGATCCTGTTGGGAACAAAAACCGATTTAAAGTCACCATACATGGAGAAGAAGCGGGGAGAATGAATCATGGAAAAGCAAAAGTTTCGTCGTGTTCCCCCAACTGGAACAGGAAGAAGAAGATGATGATTCTTACTTGAAAAATCTCTCCAGACGTCCACGTGCCGATTCTCCGCCTTCCACCAGATTTCAATGCACTCTTCTTTCTTCTCCAATGTTCAAACGTCCTCAGTTTCACCAACAAATGAATGACTACACAAAAACACTATTCTTCTTCCGGATCCAATGAACGATGCGTCGGCGGAAGGTAGAAGTAGTAGTAGTAATTGCACCCGTTCCAGCAAGTTGTATTTTTCACTTTAACAACAAAACCACTGGCGAAAACACGATTCTGTAACAAGAACCAAAGAAAACATGTATTAAAACCCGTATCAGAAGTGAAAACGTTCCTAGGACTGAGAGACCACCTTGAAAACCCTAAGAAAACCGTTTGGTTTTCCACGGAAAATCTTGAAAACCTGCTGCTGGTTTTCTTGCGTAAATTCAAGTTTGAACACTTTGCTGCGTCGTCGTCGAATGATTCCCGATATCGACAGACACGCGAGCTTTTATATACGCCTAACCGGAATTAATTAACGATAGTTGAGTAAACGATAATGACCAGTTATTCTCTTCTCGCTCAATTCCAGAAACAATATTGACTTTGGAAGGTGGTCTCGTCGTCTTGTTCTTGTTCCCCGATTATCTTTCCGCCGTGTCAACAACAAGATAAATCGACTTACCAAAGTTACTAAATAATAGCGGATTTAAATCACCTTTAACACAAATTAACACCGGACAACGAAATTCAGTTAACGAAACGAAAAAAACTTGGAAAACCGATGAGAAAACCAAAAGAAAATTTTTGCTCCAAAGAACCAACCGGCCTCTTTGACTTCCCAGACTCCACTGACAGCAAGGCACGGAAAGGGGTGAGAGAAAATTGCCCGTTTGCTCAGCATTGAGACTCGCTCTTCTCCATGCACTGCTGTCTGCTCGCGCTCCTCCTGCTCCTGCTCTCCCCTGACTGTTAGATTGTAGGCTTTTTAAATGCGCTTTAAAAAGGATGCGGGCTTTATCATTGCAGCAATTCCAATGTAACGAGATGCGATTGCGCGGGGCTGGAAGAGGAGGAGGAGGAATCGGGAAAATTTTCTTGGCTTTTCCGGGTGATTCTGATAATTGTAAACAATGAGCAGTTCAATTCGATAACTTTTAATTGTGTCAACAATAGACTTGATTTCAATTGTTAAATAACAATGTCCAGTGGGTCGAGGTTGATTATTATCAAAATTGAGTGTTTAATTACAAGGTTTTCTTGTGAAGTACAAAGGAAGCTGTCGATCCAATATTATTGAAGAAAATCGCTGCCGTTAGAAGACTAAACAGTTTGAAAGGTGTGAAAAACAACATTCGCCGAGCAACAAGTCAACAAGTGAAACGTTAGTCAGTCACGCAAAGGTAGTGTAGAAACAGGAGTCGATATCAATAGTAGAAGCTGAATCGATGGAATGCAACCAGAAACGGCAATCAGCAAGGGAAACCCGTTAATGGAGAGAGACAAGATTGGCAAGATCCACAACAACGAGAAAAGGCAGACTAGCGAAACAAACAGGTGAGTGAGATGGATAACAAGTTGAAGCTAAAAAGACGCTGATGGTTTGGACGAGCCTTGAAGTACCGTTAGTTTTTCCTACTTGTGCAAAAGCTTGTGTGGTTGGTTAATAATGGTGAGTTTCTTTTTCCCCAGCGCGAGTGGATTAGAAACTATGGGAAGCGGCGAAGCGAAGCGCTGAATTGGAAGATGACGATGCGGTCAGCGTCCCTGCTTAAAGGTGAGCAGCGTTTCATGGAGCAAGATGATGATTATGAGGATGACGGACAAGAAAGTATCAAAGATTTAGGACGCTGAATGCCTGGGGGAAACCGGGAAGCGTGATGAACAAGAACCAAAAGGAATAATAAAAGTTGTCAAACTGTATTGCAGGAGGAGGGAAAAGTTTCCAGATTTAAAGCCGCCTTTTAAAAGGGTTAAGAATGTTAAGAAGCGTCGAGGAGTAGTGGCCTAGATCCGAGGAGGGGGCGATGAAGAAGTGGAAGAAGAAGAAGAGCTTGAGAAGAGAGCCTGGGAAGCGCCGGATTTGCGGGAGACGACGACGACGACGCTTATGTGAATTGTGATGAGAGGATGATAGCGGGACTGAATGCGGGGTAAGAATATACAAGTTTCAAAAGCGTCCTTTGAATTGGATATGTCCATGTGTATACACGCGGCCTTTGTTTATTACAGGTATTGTTGGAACAAGTGGACGTTGTTGATCAAGTACAGGGACCGGAATCCTGTTGGTGGTGGAGAATAAGAACAAGTCTGACTGACTGAATGACTAGGGATTTAACAGTTAACTGTTTTTTTGCAATGGTTGCCAATGGGGTGAAGAGGATGCAGGAATTAATGTAAAGAAGTTTGAACTTGATGACTGAACTGGAATCTGTGACTGAATTGGGTCGACGAGGGAGGCGAGTCGTCGAAGCAGATGGGCATAAAGAAGGTCTTTGAAGATGGAATCGGCAAGTTTGTGAATGCTAATTTATGTACAGGTAAAGGCGATGGAATTGTAATGTTTCTTGTGAATCTTGTTGTGGTTGCAGGGCAGTAAAGGGAGGAAATGGTGGAAAAGTTGATTGGACTTCTGGGATACTTTTTTGGAGCTGTGGAAGCTGTGGAAACGACGACGACGCTGCCCGGAGTGTGTGAAAAAGTACAAGGAAATGAGCATCCGTGTGGGGCTGAAGAGAATTGGCACGCACTTCTGCTTGACGACCAATTCCAAGAGAGAGAGACATCGTGTCCGTGAAATGCTGTATGAGATTCGGATCGTCGTCGTAAATTGCAAGAGGAAGCTATGAGGTTTTGCCAGTAAAAAGCAGAGAAAAGGCTGAGTGGAGAGAAGAGATTTCAACTTCCGTGTGTGTCAGCTGTCGGGCGGCGGAAATGATGGGGGCGGAGCCGTGTGTGTGTGCTTTATTAAAACACACCTGACTGACGAGATCGTTAAACTGGACAAGGCAATAAAGGGATGAAGGAATTTCGATGATAATGATGATAACGAACGTACAAATTGGCAAGATGAGATTCATCCAGAAGAGCAACAAGAAGAAGACAAAGGGCTTTGGCTTCTCCTGTCCTTTGAAATGGCGATCCCGAGTTTGGTTGATTGTTGTACTACGAACGACGAGCAGCTGATGGGGAAGCTGCTCTTCTAAAAGAAGCTTGAGATCTTGGAAGTCAAGAGTTGGAAGTGTGTTTTTGCATGGATCAGTTGGTCGCCCGGTCCTTCATCCCACAAGAAGACAGAAGCGTCGTTACGTTCCAGGAGACAGGAGAAGAAGAAGATGAGAAGCGTGTGAATGACTTGAGAATTGTTGTTGGAGACGCTGCTGCTGCGCTGCGCTCCTGGCGAGGGTCAAGAATCTCCCGGAGTATTCTTCGATACTTACTGATGATGATGAGGGAGGGAATGAATATGTGTGTGTGTGTGTGTTGGACAAGTTCAAGAGCAGCTTCTACGGACCCGCAAAGCCAAAGCCGGTTAAGACGCTGCTGGTGAAACAATGGAGGACGATGGGGCAGGAGAAGCGCAGCGCCAACGTTCAAACGACCTTACAAGAATTACTGGCTGAGGCGGGGGCTGGAAAAGCAAGAATTTTTGGTAGTCAGGTGAATGGACGCTGGTTGATGATCAAGGTGAAGGAAACGTTACAGAAAATATGAGCTCATTTATAAGATTACGTATATAACAACGAACGATTCTCGAGTATTTACGTTTCGATGATGATGGACGATGTAATTGGAATTGGATGGATGAGACTGCTACGTGTGTTTAACGGGACTGAAGCGCTATCGATAAGCTGCAGCGCTTGTCCATCTCCCATATGCGTAAGGTTTAATTTAACGGGCGGTTTTCTTTTCGTTAAACTGGATATTGAAAATATTATGTTTGCTCACAGGTAAATTGCGTGTGATAAAAATTTTGCTGTTCCACATAACACGGAGATTGACGTAATACATGGAAGCGTATGGGCTATTTCTGGTTTGCTCAAGAAGGTGGAATGTTGCCATTCTGCCAATTCAGCAGGAGCAGGTTCAGAATGGATGGAAATGTTTGATGATTGAATGAGGAAACGGTATGGAAGTTGGGTTCCTGCATGCTGTGTTTGCTGATTCAGGTGATGCAAGAAATATATAAAGAATGTCATTAATTGGATTAATCGGATTAATTGGCTTTGGAAATGTTGGTTTGTGTATATAGAGATATATTCTGGATACATGGAAAATATATTATCGACCACGTGGACGACCGACCACCTGTTGAGCCTAACAACGTTTCAGAGCAAGTCCTGGAGCTGGAGGAACGAGTTTCTGAGATGATCTATAAGTGGATGGGAAACGCCGTTTGATTGTGAAAGAAAAGAGCCGGCGTTCGTGTGCTAGCGTTAATTTAAAACTGAAAGAAACTAACGTTATCTGGTTCTTTCTTGCAGAAATCATTGAGCGTTGGTTGGTTCCAGGCTGGACGTTACGGGAAAATCCATGCCTTTTCTGGTCTTGAAAAACACAACAACCAAGAAACACTAATGAGGATTACTACACATCGATCTTCTATTTTTATCTAGGAGCCGCAGGTGGGTAGGCGGGAAAAGCCGCGGTGAGGTAAACGAGGTTAGTTAAATAATAGTCATTTTTAATTACAGGTGTGCGATAGTCGACGAACACGCATAACACTTTTCCTTCCTGGTCCAACAACAAGGCAGAGCAACGCAACGACGACGTTATCGATGGTCTATGAAACGGGCAAGTTTTGTTTGGGTTTTTTCGCCATTGACAAGAAGACTAGTAGAGCAACGATGTAAACTACAAGTTTGTTATGTTTTTAGGTTATCGGCGTAAATGGGGCTTTTGGAATGTCCGTGTTTCGATATGACCGCGAAGGTATCAATGGGTCTTCATAGCCGCGAATTTTTAAAGCTCTACTTTGAAGTTGAAATCCTGGAACCGGCACCAAACTAGATTGCGCTGCTGCTGGAGCTGGAGCTCAGGTGAGAGAAGCGACGCGATGACGTCAGCAGTGGATTCAGAAGAGAACGCCAGATATGGTCACGCAATGATGGCGGCGCGCTGCGCTCATCTTTAAAACGCTTCCACCAACTGGAGCTGCTGCAAGGAGATAGAGAGGAGACTCACCTCTGGACACGCTGGAATTGAATTTTGGGCTTGAAAAGGCTTGAAGGTTATTTGAAAGCTGTCGAGCGACCGGCCGGTCGCTGATTCATGCAAGAAGCGTTGATGCTGCCAGCGATGGAGAATGGAAGGTTATTATTGCGAAAGCGTTTATCGCCTCCGGCTATCTCGTTGTTCTCGTTTGTTATATATCATGTATCTCGGCTGCGATGCTGCTGGCTGACTGACTGGTATTCCCGGAGTTGGAGCCGTGAGTAAACATAATGCTGACTTTATAGGCTTACCTGGTTCCAGAGAATTTTGCTGGATGAGCATAAGAAGGACGAAGAGATAATATTTGCTGATGACAGCAACATCGAAGCTCGTTGAGTAGCCGGCTTATGGTTGAACATATGTCAATACACGATGCGGTTATCAAGAAAAAGCCATAAGACGCTGATGACACTTGCAAGACTTTGATGCAATAACATGGGCTTATATGATGGATGATGAAGACCTGAGAGAGCTGAGACGAATCACGGATCTTGAGTAAATTGTGTGCGTGTCGATTAATTGGTTTGAATGACGTTTCTATGATAGGAAATTTAACTGGGAAACGTTGGCTGCTTGCTGGATTAGACTGGAGCCGCGGAATGACGCAATGTAAAAGCCTGGGCAAATACACCATGTACGAGTGCACGAGATGTAGAAATACAAGTCGATTGAGCTGGATTTTTGTAGACTCAAATATCAAAACACTTTATGGATTCTGGAGATCATCGATAAAAATAGGCAGATCGGTGATTCATTTCCCGGGCGTTCCGGAGACTATAAGAAAAACGCTTTGAAACGAAGTCTGTTATTCGCCAGAAGGATTCCAAGGACAAGTATGAGCTAGCGAATGGAGGCAGAAGAGGCTCGATTTGCGAAATTCATATAAGCGTCTTCGGTTTAATCGCTCAAACACGTGGTGCAGGTATTGCTAGCATATGCAAGAAGGAGCGCAGTGCAAGGACAGAAGTGGAATTTCTAAGCTGGGTTTATGGAACAGGGAATAGAAATGGTGTAGAAATGCAACAGGAGTGTCGAAAACAGACTGCCCGAAATATATACACAAAGCTCCAAGTTTTCCAAGGCTAGATTCAGAGAAGCGATCTGCTATGTAGCGCTGAATTCAGCGTATACGCCAGCGTCAACAAGAGGTTCGGGTTGGGCGGCGGCAGGAATAGCATCATGGAACGGTGTCAAAGATGTAACTTGTTTTTGTATCCCAAGATGAAATTTAGCAAACGCTGAAAAATTCAAGGAGACGACGCTGCTGCGCTGCTAACATGGAAAGCGAGGAGAAAAACAGACCATGGATCGACTGACTTTTGGAACTAGGAAACAAGGTCTAACCAGGAACTGAAGAAGTTTGGCAGGCATTTTGCGAATTTAATAAAATGTCTATAAATATCCGGCTGCAGCTTCAGCGTCGTGTCTCGAACGAAACGAGCTCCTGCTCATTGCCGTCTTGGACAAAAGCTGTTCGGCTGGGAATTTTTGGAACTGGGACGGAGAAGGCTCTTCGAGATGGAATCAAAGTACGACGCTTCCAGCGTATGTATAAATGTTTAAATCTGCGCTGATTCTGTCTGTGCAAATCGCTTGTTTAAGGTACGTAAAAAGAGGATGAGAATGGAAAGTTTGGTTGAAGAAGGAAGCAAGTCGTTTGATGTAAAGGCGAGATTTGATGATGGAACTTGTACTTGAAGTATGTAATAGTTGGAAAGTCGACCTCTGAAAAAGGGTTTGTTGTTGATGAGAATGGGGAAGACGAACAGGATTTTTAAAGCCTTGATCTTTGTTTAAAAGTCAGATTGCTGCAGCCAAGTAAGAATTACGAGGAGATTTGCAGGGATTGTTTGTCAAAAAGTGGATATTCTTGTCTTATCCAGGTAATCAAAGGAAGAAGAACGAAACGCGTTTCTCTTTTTGGAGGTTGGTTGGAGATTCGTCCGGTTAGTAATTCAACGGCTGTTTTATGTATCCTTGGAATGTACACGCTGCCAGTTTGGAAATTGGGGTCAACAGCGTAATTTTGCCGCTTGGAGCTCATGATAAAAGACGAGGAACGAGTCAGAAGAAGAAGAAAAGAAAGCTGGTATGGAAAATGGGATTTACGTGTAGAATGAAGCGCGAATTGACCTGAATATATATAAGAGAAGCTCCGTTGGATTTGGATGGAGTTGAGAGATGCTGGGTTGGGAAAAATCAAGCTGTGAAACGACGACGCTGCGCTGCGCTGCTGGTGAAGCAGGAAAAGCGGCAGGAGGAGGAGGAACTGACTATGAGAAGTAAGATGAGTGAGCGCCATCTGGTGAAAGCTGGATCGGAACATGGTTTTTCAAGTGTGTGGCTATGGAAGCGTGAAAAATGATGAGATGTGTGTTTGAAAAAATCCCAAGGCATCTGAAGATGATTTGACAAGAATGTAAAGTCTATGAAATCAAACAATGTCGACAATGCCAAGGAATTGGATTTTGGGGGACGACGGATATTACCAGAAATAGCATAGGAGCGATTATTCATCTTGGAGATTTTGCGCGGCGCTGCTGCTTCCGGCTCAAGATAGTGCGCTGCGCTGCCGAGTGGAACAATCATGGAGAGGCAGACAGCAGCGTCCATAAAAGATAATGTTTTCTCTTGTCCACTTTACGACTTTTGGTGGTCGACGTCCTTGCAAAACACATAAGTGAGAAAAGTGTCTTTGGAATAATAGCCCTTTTGAACGTTGGTTTAAAATTTTCCAAGAGGGCGCTGGTGAATTATTTTGTATTTTGGACAATGCCATAGTAATATGTTAGGAGGTCAAAAAGTCAATATTTTGGCTGAAATATACGGGCAGATGTTGGATTGGAAGCCGTTTAAATTGGTAAGTAAACAAAGTGTTTAATGGACTGATAAATGTTAATGGGCGATAATGGATTATGATTTTTTGTGGCTTCCAGACTGCCGGAGGTTCCAGTCAGAAATCCGAGAACCTCCATAAAAGCCAGTTCAAAGATGGAAGAAGCTGCTGGAGGAATCGCGAGGTTGCAATCCGCGCTGGATTCTTGTTGCAGCAACAACTTGACCT
>JAQGBJ010002913.1:0-14496 GCA_034698345.1 Sphaeridia pumilis
GGCGAAGCAATGGGCAAAAAACCTGATAAGAATTTTATGAGACCTCAAGGGAACAAATTGTATCGACGTGATTTCTCCGACTGGAAATAAAATATTGCGAGAGAACAAACTCATGAAACTTGTATAATCTGATGATGTCCAGAAAAAAGTTTCGGTGCCAAGAAACGTCGAGATTCTCGCTCTCTTCCTCTCCGATTCTCTCCCGTTACTTATGCATTTTGTTCCCCAAAAACTTGGCTCGGCCAGCGGGATATGAAATGATTCGATATGACAGGTCACAAATAGACAAAATTCGCCCAAGACATCTGCCGCACATGACTTTCGGACTTGTCGCTGCTTCTTCGCTCTGCTAACAACCAACTTCATCTTTGGCTTCACCACACGTCTCGATTCAGGGCACTTCCGCCATAATCGCACACTCGAGCAGCTCCGCTGCTTGCTCCGTGCGCTCACGCCGAAAGAGCCCTCTACAAGGATAAACTTTTGTATGCCGTCACACGCTTCCTTCTCGTCCTTGAAACCCGCATGTTTTACATGCAAATGGGACGACACGCGAGCGATGTTGTCGCCAGTCACCAAAGACTTCGACGCTTTGAATGCCTTCAAGCCACACACTCTCATCTGATCAAATTCCGGGACCAGACCGCGAAACCATATGCAATCACACATCTATTCTGTCATTTGAAATTGTCAAAAAACTTTTTCCCACATTTGTAATCTGGTCGGGTGGCAAAGAGGCAGGCAGCCTGGATTTGAAGCAACTTTATCATGTCCTCGTCTCGACTTACTTAAAACTGTCCTTGTCGACAAAGTCTCTTTTTTCTGACTTTCTTATCTGCAACTTTCTCCACGTTTTTTCGAGTTTGTTGAAAAAGAAGAATTTGATTTCTTACTTTCCTCCAAGTCATGTTTAATAATGCATTGAAAGAAACCAACTTTTGCAATTAGCCTCATTTCCGTCTTGAAACTATTTTTGATTAGTTTCATCATACACAACTACTCACAGTTGCTTCACTCGTCGAGTTTGACCTCCTCCAGGGACTCGCGCCAATTTTAAATTTTCGCGCCAAGAAACGTTTCGCATTTGGAACGTTATACATGTAACTGTATCGGCTCACACTCCTACCCAAATCAGACTTTCTATGGGCTTCGCCCCCCCCCAGTTCTCCGACCCCCTTAAAAGCCCAATTTCTTTGGAAACTTCAAACACACATATTTCATTATTTTACGCTAAGCCAATTTTCCTCCCGCTCGCCCCGCCCCCTTTCCCTTTGACTTTCTCTTATTTCTTTTCTACAAATTCATTTGGTGAAAGCTCGTTTTGGAAATAACTGATCACAAATTAGGTTTCCTCCAACTTGTAATTTTGGCCATTTCGGCCGCTACGCCTTCTGCAGTCCCAACTTGTTTCCTTCTTCCTCGTTTTTCGTTTGAGGCTTTTGGTCTCTTTGAACGGGTGTTTTTGCACTCGAATTTCTTCTAAGCTTTTGGTTCGTTAAAAGCGGTCGTGAAAGCGTAGAACATTTTCCAAACTTGGCCAAGCGGGAAAACCAATAGAATACAGATATACTTGCAAGACTAAAAAAGCGCTCGTTGATTTCTCCTCTCTGCAAAATCTTTGTGGACTTGACTTTTAATTAAATTGAATACGAGATTGGCTATACTGTTTGCAATTTATGCTATACCAGTAAAGTTAGTTTTTTGACGGGTTTCAGATTTGAATTTCCCGCGGCGACCG
The DNA here is from genome assembly GCA_034698345.1 of Sphaeridia pumilis. Taxonomy (NCBI): domain Eukaryota; kingdom Metazoa; phylum Arthropoda; class Collembola; order Symphypleona; family Sminthurididae; genus Sphaeridia; species Sphaeridia pumilis. Next base: position 1,739 of record JAQGBJ010002913.1, read on the forward strand.
TATTATATAACTTCAAAGAAGCACTTTCGCAGCGCAGTACCTGCAAACTATACTCCCCAACCAATCAGAAGCCATAAATGAAACATTTGACCTATTCTTTCTTGTATGAATTCATTGGGAGTTTTGCCAGGCCTCAAATCGTTTTTCATGTATCGGAAGTGAAAGTAAACTTTCTTTTGCGCACTTATTACAATATATATTCTCGTCGACACAGTCACATAACTCGTTATCTTTGGAAATCTTTTTAAGGAAGCCAATTTCTGCTCGAGACAAGCATCATCATCATGGCCGGTTATATACGAGTCTGTTCTGTTCTGTATAGAAATTACATATAGTTTTCTCCAGCTCCTTCTGCTGGTTACGCAATAGAGGAAGTAGTTGCAAAGTTTGGTTTCCTCCTCATAATTTCCTATATACACGAGTTTATGATAACCTTTGGCAAAAGTTGGCCGGAATTCGCTTTTTACTCGTCTAATTTGGAGCGAGTGCCGCATTGCTGCAAAATCGGTTCTACGTCCGAAAATTCTGTATGCTTTGCAGTGCACAAAAAGTAACGCTTCTTATTGTTTCCCCAAACGGCAAAAAATACCGGAAATTAACAAAATTTTACCAATCAAAGCCCACTCACCCTATATAATACTTGTCAAGCTGGAATCCTCCACCAGAGGGCGTGGCGCGCGGCGCTCTCTTCTCTTCTTTTGATCTGTAAATGAAAACGTACATGTAATTAGTATAATCGTCTACGCACTGTTGCATTGCGTCTAATGATTTTCCGTCTTTTTCTTCTCCCCCAAAGATTTATATGCACCTGCTGTATTTACTACGGTCCGTAAGTTATTTTTCCCAAAGTCTTTCCAGCATTAGGCACGTTTCATTTATTACACCTGACGCACAGAAAAACACACACCGCCAGTCGCTGCTTTTAAGACTTGCAAGTCTGCGTTCCGGCCATTATTGGACTCAGCGGCTAAACTATTCCACCGCAAGACACCCTTGGAGAAAATATATGACGTCATTCCGTCCGTATTTACGAGCCCGACCTGCGGTGCATCTTCATTTCGGGGGCTCGTAAACCGGGACAGATGGGCCAAGTAACTGGCCACAAGTGGGCATATTGGAAATGCACCCTCCGATTCAAACTGAAGTTCCAAGGAGCCACGTGCTGCAGCACTAGTCAATCATGATTATAAAAATGCATCTCTCTTCTCCCTCTTTGAGTCAGTCAGAATAACGTGAAATGTAGAAATAGCTTGGGTTTATGACTTGATTCGAGCGGGAAAAATAAACTCTTTAGGTATTTTTCCTCCTCAACAACAAATATAAAATACCAACACTGCAAACAGTAGAATATCCGGAAAACCAATTATTTTAAGCGGCCTCATATTTCATTCCCGTCATATCATCCCAGGGATTTCTTTTGCTCAAGAAATAAGACGTGAGTGTTTAGATGTGTGTGTTGTTGTTATTGCTGTTCGAATTACCCGCACCTGAGGAAAATATATATAAAAGCTCGACGAGTTGAGGGGAGACCGAAGATGACGGCACATGTCAGCTAGGAAATATGACAAATGAAAAGTAATAAGAGCGGGAAGGACGCCACAAGAGAAAAATAAGAGTTCCGCCAGATGGCGACAAAATCGCGCGGAGTCTGGCGGCGATGCTGCAGAGCAAGTATCGATGCGATTTTTTGAAATTTAGCAACTGATTTTTTTGGCGACACTGCAGCAAGTGGACTTGTCCGGAAGAAGATGGCCATTTGTCCTCCGGACAAATGGCTTCAGGTGCACTGAAGACCATTTCGGCTTGTACCTCTTGGAATTGAGCCAAAACCGTTGTGTATGAAGATGCACTCAATGACTTTCTCTTTCAACTTGGTAAAGATATAACAAGATGATTTACCTGAGTTGACTTTCCTTTTTCTATATACAGCGGAAGTTGCTCATGTTCTGCCGCCTTCGTTGGACATTTTTTTGGGGAACGTAGTTGTAAATTGGCGCTCGTTCTACAACTCTTTCAAGTTTTTTCGCTTGGTATAAGTAACTTGTATATTCTTGCGACGCTTCCGACACGTCAGCAGATTTGTAATGTGTAGCCAAAAAGAAGCTCGAGCTTCTTCTTTTTCCCCTTCCGGCGGCAGCAGCCTCGGTTTCAACACATTCCAACTATCAACTAACGAACAAGAAGGCAGGTAGTCAATTTTTTGAATTGTGTTTTCCTGGCACACGCACAAAGATAAACGGACGGACGTGTCAGACTATATTTTTTGAAGGAAGCTGAAAGAGAAATTCTGAAAATCGTCTTTTAGCTTTCTCTCAACTCCGTCTCTACTGACTCAAGATACAACTTTTGAGAAAAATCACTGAGTATGCAATGTGTGCCTAGCGCATCGTAAAATTAGACACGGAAACACGGTTACCGACAACTTGTCTCACGTTTAAAATTTATGGAGGGAAAAAATTTCATTATTTTTACTCAACCAGTAGTTCATATCAAAGAAGGAGGAGGAGGAAGAAGAAAAACTGGCGTAAGTTCATATTGTTGTTATTGTTATATATGCGAACGACTATGCATCAAAACTGTATGAGTATTTTTTAGACTCCTATCTTACAGAGTTGCTTTCTCCAGAAACTTTCACAAATCGCGGTCCGTTTAAAAGGGACCAAAAGCCATCACTCGCCACAAGGACGTGGACCGTTTAAAAAGACCAGTAAAATTTGATTTTTACGGTGCACCTGAGTAACCTGACGGCGGCACTGACGTGAATATTTACAGCCGCGGTTCATAGTTGCAAATCCCGCTTTTGTGTTCCTGGGCGCTTTGGCGCGTCCTTCCGGACCCGTTGCGGGTGATAAAGCGGCCGACTAAATAAACAGGAATCATTTTTCATAGCCGCTGGATTTTTCGAGGTTGCCAAGAAGAAAAAGGCACTTAGGACGTGGGTGACTTATGCAAAGTAGGCCGGGCTAAACTGAGAAAGCTGTGGCGGCGGCATTTTCAAATTTTGCGGTCCTTGCAGGTCCGCAATATACGTTCGTTTGTAGGAAGCCAAGAGAAGAATGCAATTATGTATATTGTATGCCCGAGACAGGGAAAAATGAAGGGTGAAATCCAACATGAAGCGGAGATTTATCATTGGAGACGCTGCTGCGGTGAAAGTAGCGCTGCTGTGAGCTGACTGACTGAAAGCGTCGTTATTGTATGGAGGCCACGTATATACAGAGGTTTCGCTATTATACATTTACATGTCGAAGGTCTGCATTTGAATTGGGTCTCCGTCCGTTATATATGTAGACCAGACAAAAACATGTGACTTGAAGCCAAGTTGGAATAGTTGACGAACCAAGGTTATCTATTGGCGTAAATCGAGTTAAGCTCGTGTAATCTAGTCTCGGCTGGACACTTGAGAGTTTCGCATCAATCAACGCGGCTTTAATCTCCTAAGCTTTGTTATTATGTAACTGACTAAACCGCAGGAGGTTCGAATCAGGAAAAATGTAAACATTTGTAGGATTTGGGGTCTCAGACGAGGATCTACTGGATTTAAGCGAGAATTTTGGTTTTCCTCCGTATAAATATATAAAGCTCGACAGGAAACTTTCAAGTCATTTGGACTCTAGACTCTAGCGCCCATCAAAGACCTTTAAAAACTTCAAAACATAAATTTATAAAAATGGCGAGGTATTTATTCTTACAGTTAGTGGTTTTTGTATCGGCCAGTTTCTTCTCCCTCACAGAGGGCGCTTCGATCGAAACTCTGAACAAAGCTCCACTGCTCATCGACGAAGAACTTCGAGTCTACCAGAGTAAGTTCGACGAAGTCATTGAAATCGAACTGGACAGCCTTGCTTGGACTGGTCATACTTCATTGTCGTAAGTGCCTCAATGATGACCCTTTTTGACATCCTTGGGATTTAAAATTCTCCCGCTCTTTTTCAGCCACGTTGAAGCCACCTATGACCACTCGACTTCAGAACTTTCTTACTCACCCACCGAGGGCGCTGACGACCGAAGGTACATGCTAGTCACCGGTACCCTTAAGAGCAACATGCTCATCTTTGGCCTTCAGGACACCAGAGTGTACCCTTCGGGCTCTTGGGCTCTGGAGCCCCTGTTCTCCGGCGAAGGGCCCTTTGGCCTCCAGCTCTTGAACATGCACTTCAGTGAAATTGATGCAGTACTGGCCAGTGCAGAAGGGACCGAGTACACGTGCGAGGCCCTCAACTTTGATTTTGACTTTGAGCAGGGTCATTTTCGAGGGTCCATGCGTTATGGCGAAACGGGTCCCCTACTTACGAAGGCGGAGGTCAATTCAGCTTTTGAGGCTCTTGTGAACGAGAACAAGGAGACTTTGAAAGAGGTCCTGAGGCCCTTGATTTGCAAATACATTATTAATACGATACCAAATTCTTCGAATAGCGTAGTTTGAATTTTCGCGCTCAATTTTATTTGAATAAATTACTTCCGGTCCAGTGAATTCTGTGGGTCGAATTTCTTCATCGAAGCTTTTAGAGTTACTAAAAACCTTGGCAAACTTTCCTCTGTCGACATCTTAGTTCCCGCCCCCCTCATGACAGAAACACGAGTTATGAATATTCAGGCTTTTGTAGAACAGAGTCCTCTTCCCTTGTAACTCGGCGACCACGTGCTTTTTGTGATTATTATTACGACACTGGTTTCGCCAGCTGCTCCTTCTTCTGCAAATGTCCAAATCAGGAAGTACTACACAACTTCATCTCGCCCAAAAGATTCACGTACATATTCTCTCCCAACACAAAACATTACTGGAGAAAGCAACCGACATTTGTTCCACAGCTCTTCATGCATACTAATGCTGATTCTTGCCCGCTTCTTTCTTGGAAAATGCCCGAATTTCCTTCTTCCTCCCAGGATGTACGTGATACTGATGGTTCGGACCGCCATAATTCAAACTGCTATCTTCATAAGCTAGGCTGTCCATTCTGTTGTTTTTACTCTATTTAACACAGTGTCTACTTTCAAAGATACAAAACCTTTTCTTTCTCCCGCTAAAACTTGATCGCTATGCCACTAGGGAAACGGGTCGCATAGAAGAAACTTTTCTCACTAGTTTAATTTATGCGTGTAAAAATTATATGCTAAATGCTTCTTTGTCTCGAGGCAGGCTCATGCCTTCATCCCCCTCCAGATATCCTTGGTGTGCGGAAAATTTAAAGTTCCTTTCTAACATGCCAACCCTGTATGTCAAATCACGCTGTCCGTGCAGATAACAAGTGACTACACAAAACTCTGCAATGTTTCTGACACTTTGTAGCATAACATGGAGTGGCCGTCATTTTCTCTCGGGAAATTATCAAAGTTGGCGGCAATTTCAAAAGTCTATCTGTTTTGCGAATAAATTCAAAAAGTCTCGTAGTATCCAAACTTGCTCATCCTATTACCCTATACATTGACTTCCCCCAGGAATTGCTCCAAGAGAAATGGACTTGTCTAGACACAAAACAAAATCCGCCAATGACACACTTCACAACCTTTCAAGAGCCAAAGTTGAAAGTTTGGCGCCATTGCATGGAGATGATGGGCCAACCGCAACATTGCACGCCTATTTTCTCCCGCTCTTGTGTCCTGACATACTCCCCCCTTCCGATTTTGCAATATTCACCCAGGTGAATTGCACAAAGAAACGTCGGCAACGGCCAAAAGCTAAATGAGTAATCGTGTTGTCTCACATGTATGACAAAACAAAGCAAACATGCACTCTTGGTGAACATAAGGACAACCGCTGTTTCGCCACTTTCGCTTTTGCCATATTTCGCTGCCTTTATGTAAGTTACCGACAGACGAGAACCAGTTCGCTTGGATGGTAATTGAAGACTGTAGTTTTGAAAGGCGTGCACTCATCAAAATAATAAGACGAAAAGTAGCTTCTGATTAATTAATGCCAATTTAGCCGAAACAAAACTCAAAAGAGACTATGCTTTTGAGTTGCTATTTATACTGAGTAACTAGGGTGCCCCCTGAGAGTTAGAATTTGCCGCAGTTGGCTCTTGACTAATTACCTTTTAACTATGGCCAAGACTTTTGCAAGACAAAAGTGCCCCAGTAACTAAGTTACTTGAAGCTTGTGCTTAATTCGCTGTTTCTTGAACTTACCGCTTCCTATGCTCACCATTACACGACCATCGAAAATTGTACTTTACTCTGTATTTAAAACTATAAATTGCTAACCGCCCTATTATTGACACTCGAATAAAGCGTGACGTCGTCCGTTTGTTTGAACTACTGGGGCAAACTATTTGCATACGGCATTGATACCATAAGGTTATAACCTGGAAACGCTAATGAAATGCAAATATTCTTTGGCGGTTTGAAAAAACAACAGTTCAGAAATAGGTTGTATGCAAAGTTCAAAATTCCTTCCCCGCCCATCTTTCAAGGATATCTAGCAGCTACTGGTTTGAGTTACGCTAGGTTGCTTATCCCATCTAGGTATTGATGACGTTTCACCTTCTATTTCGAGTCAAGGACGGATCAAATGGATTGAATTTCCGACAATTCCAACAAAAGACTGCAAAATAGAGCCATAAGGCACACATTGGCGAAAAACCTTGGTTGGCGGAAACGAAGTACCTTCTAGAGCGCCTGGTACCAGTCAGTCGTCTTCGTAACATCTGGCTAAGACACTGAAAAGAGGACAACGACAGGCCATAGCTTTTTCGACCCGCGTCTGCAACAAAGTATATAAAAGTCGTAGCTCACTGTCATTCCTTTTTACATCTTTCTTTTATGACCCTCGAGCCTTCTTGTGTGCTGAATTCGGGAATTCCAAGGAGCTTCACCTGGCATCAGGTTGGCAAAATTGTCCATTACTTTCACCACAACCCGCAGATGATATGTCTGTCCGAATTGGCCATGATTCGGTTCAACGGGTCATTTCTCTGTCCGAAAATACACGTTCCCAACTTTCACTCCACAACCCAACTCACACGCTGTCTACTGGGACCACCTTGAAATTACGCACCAAGCAACAAAAACTGACAATGAAATTGCTATGAACCGACTCTTTTTCGCCTGGACGTCAGTCACACACCAAGAATATGATACATGTCAACTCTGACCTGATTGCCTGACTGTTCTGACGTCCCGCCTGGTGGTGAAAGCACACATCAGGAAACTTTTTCAAAAACTCGGCCCCTCGCTTTCGACATCCACCTGACGTTTACATGTCTCTGTGAGTCGGACCAAAATAGCAAATCCGTTGTCGGTCCAACCTGCGATTTCCACATTGTCAGTCAGTTCGCCCATTCATTGCTGTAATGGATACCAGGCATAGTATACAGTAAACCTCTTCTTCCTGGAAGACTGGCGGGAAATTCAATCTCCTCCTTTTCTATCAGCTACCAGTTGCCCCAACAACCCAGTTGGAGTAATCAGCTTATAGCTCCTCCTCATGACCTCTGAACCGCTCTATCGCCGTGCCCTCTAGCGAAAACTCTTCCTAGATTATATCGCTCCCTTGCCTGCCGTCCATATCCTTCCTTGCCATATCACACTACAACTAGGAGCCAAAGTTGCATGTGGGTCTAGGGATTCCGGAAATAACCCAACATATGTTCTTGGGGATTTTCGTCTCCTTAAAACATCATTTCCCCTCGAGCTTCCCTTCTTCCCAGTATACATTTTTCCAGCGGCCTAAAAAATACTTCCTAACATTAGACCAAGCTGTGCTCCTAGTTCCACACGACTCTACTGCTGTTCCTATTTGCTGCTACTCCTCAAGTTAGTTATCCGTCGTCGTCGTTTCTTGTAGCCATATGTGCTGCATCTTTTTTTATTTCTTCTTCTTGTCCCAACACATGTGTCCCAGTCCCAAGACGTCTTGGTCGACTTGGGGAAAAAGAATTGTCATCCGATCTTACGCTTTTCAACAAAGGACATGATGCTTTCTCCACTACAAAGACATTAGTTCCTGATTTGACAACATGAATGCTCCTTGCAACAACACCATCATCTTTTCTTCTCTCCTCACATCATCCTTTAAGCCCCGATCCAATTCCTTACTTACTTTTTTTACTACTCTACTCCTTTCTCCACTTTCTCTTTTGGCGCCTACACCCACCAACTTTCACTCTAAAAACTTGTAATACAAATACTTTTTTTAAATTCAATTCAAAAGCTGCATGTATGCAACTTCTTGTGTATTCAACTTCTTTTGTTGTGTGTCCACCCCTTCTTTTTTACATGTTGTGTGGGCAGGCTATTATTTTCAAAAAATACAAACTTTCCCGGAAGTTACCGCATATGCACGCCAAACAAAACCTATGCCCCTGTTGTTGTTACAAGTGAGCGTGGGGGGAGAGTGGCGAGTAAGGGGGCTCCGCCCCCTCACTCCCCTACCCCCCACCACCCACCGAGCTGCGAGGGTGGCGGCACATTCAAATGTGCATCAAAGATTAGGCACTAACAATAGAAAACGTGTTATGTATGCACATGAAGAAGAATGCAGGAATGACATGTTGCATTTTTAAATTTTACAAGGTTGTGTCGCTGCTATTGCACTGGAAGTCATTCGACTTCCAGTCAGTTGCATAACAAATATGTGAATATTCTTTCTTCTTCTTCTTGTACTTTTCCTTTTGTGTGAATTTATATACGTAAACTATTTTATGGTGTTTCCGGCTGTCGCCCAGGAGAAAAGAATTTCTTTCAGCCGTGAGTAAAATGCATTGACACGTCCTTGAATCTTGGAAAAAGGAACAAGAAAAATAAAGTAACAAAAGTTGACGAGAATTGCATAGAAATATACAAGAGATTTTAGTGAAGAGAAGAGCCGGAAATTCTTGGGCTTCTCGTTGTTATGGTGGATACAAATTGTAGCGAGTAATGACGGCCGTAAAAGAAAACGAGAGACCTTCTCAGTATAATATGCTGACAAGTCGGGAGCCAAATGATGTTGTTTCGGGAGAAGAAGAAAATTGAGAAAAAAGAGAAAGTTTGCTTACATAATGTTCGTAGCAACACACGGTTCTTGTTATATTTATTATTTTTCTCGTCCTAGTCCTGTAGTCGTCGACTATTTTATGAAGTGAATTTCAGCTCAAGTTTATGGCGAGAAAATAATAATAACAAATGTGACAAGAGAGGGAAGCGGCGGCGGTTTCGCCGCCGCCGCTGCTGAGATTGCTGACTTTGCCCTTGCTTTTGGGCGGTAAAAGGATAGTCCAGTTAAAAATCCACGGGAATTTACAATTCTTTGATGACACTGAACATATCCGCATTAAAAACATGGAACAAGTCGGCTGGAAGTGCAAACACTTTGTTGAGCTGCCTTGGCATTTTTCACCATAGAAAATCCATTTCCGTATATGTCACCCCGCGCCTACACAATCAAAAACAAGTTTAAAGCTTTAAAAGCTTTTGAAGCTCGGAGGAATGCGGAGGTTTTTATATACACATTTTTCGGGGAAGACGTTAAATTTGGTTGGAAAAGCGTTATCGGGCTGGTATTTTCCTGTTCGTCTTTCTTGCTCTTTTTCTTCGCTTTCAAGTGATATTTCCATGGTCGCATGGTTTAAGTCTAGTGGCGTGTAAACTTATTACGATCCTCTTGTGACGTCCTTGTTGGAACGACGATATCGTATTTATAAGTGTTGGTAAAGGGCGAAAAAAGCTCTTTTATTTTGCAATGGTCGATTGGACTGCTGGTTGCTGGTATAAAGAGCATTTGCTGCAGATGGTTTTGAACTCTGCCCATCTGCGAGTTCTTAGACTCTCGTCGAGAGAGGATTCCGTGCAGATACATATTAGTGGAGGGCGCGCGCCACACGGGCGAAAAACACTACGAACGCAATAAAGAAATGGCAAAAAGAGAGAAAATGGCTTAAGGGAACCGAGATAAAAGAGTTTAATATCTCCATGTGATGTGTTGTATGGTGTGTGGAGTGGATGGCTTTCACGTATTTTAAGACGCAGACCTCGTCTTCCTTTCTATATATACACCAAGTAACCAACCAACAAAAGATAAGCTTTTGAAAAGCGAGCGAAATGATGGAGAAAGCGTTGCTATTTTCCCGTGACCTTTTGGTACTTGAACATCGTTTGTATACACACGTGGAAAGCAGAAGTTGTTAGTTTTTTGTAGTGGTTGCTTACAAACCGGTTATTTTTGCACATATGCAGCAAGGCCTTTTGTGCTCGTGTGAGCTAAGGAAAGTTTTAGGTCATTTTTAATACCATTTCCGGTTCCTTGCAGTTATTACTTGCTCTTTTCAAAACGCTTCCAGCGTCGGCGGGAATTTCAAAACAGACGCTCTTGAACACTACAGAGGTTGTTGAGTGTCCATGTCAGGACAAACAAGTCATTTAAAAGCCTTATTATCGTCTTGTTATTGTTATTGCAGGTCGGGATTAGCACGTTTTAGAAAAGGTTTTGCGGCCCGCGTCATTATGTTTGTTATTGCTAGACAGTTTTAGCGGGTCTTGTAAATACAGCTCGAGGCTTGATGAGATATCTAGTAAAAACAAAAAAAAACATGGCGACTTCTCCAACGGTCAACTTGGTTCCAAGGATTTCTAGAATTCTAGATGCCAGCGAAACGAGTAACTATTATTATTACATGATGGAAACGGCTTTGTTTTATATCATCCTTTTCTCCTTTGTGTCTTGGAGAAAGTAATATCTCATCTCGTCATCTCTGTCATTCCTTCGTACATGTTTAATGCCTTCTTTGTCCACAGGGACCGCTGCTAGTTGTCAGGGTAGAAAGAGAAAGGGAGAGGGGAGGGGGGAAGGAGGGGGCGCAGCCCCCTCCTCGCCCTCTCCCCACAAGATTGGCGCCAAGTTCAAAAATTCATCTTACAAAAATTTTGGCGGGAATTTCAGACACCTCTTCTTTTTCCCTCCTCTGACATCTCATCTCCTTCATCGTTAGTTCTCTCCTGGTTACAGCCCGGCTGTCAGCCCATCTGCCATGTCGTTTCGCTTGGCTCTGCACGGCCGTTTCGTTACTCATCGTCATGATTGCACGGTTGGCAAAACTTGGCTGTTCATCAACGTCATTGGTTGGCTGACTACAGGGTTTCTGTACGGCGTCTGCTGTTTTCTCTGAAGAAATCTCCGACTGGAACTACTACTGCTGGTTCAGATACATGGACTTGGCCGTTCTGTTGCTTGCTACGTTCCGTTGTCTGTCAGAAGCGTCTTTGTCCTTTGTCTTGTTGTTGAGACACGAGAGAATTCCTCGAGGAAACGTCGTTCCCTGTATTCTTTTACGGCGAAACGAGCCACGTTCTTCTTCTTCCAGTCTCTCTGGAGCTTAGTGAAGAAAAGCTTTCGTTTTCTCAAAAGACTGGTTTCTCCAACAGTAGCAACAGCAGTAGTTGTTTTAAGGAAAAATTCTTGAGAGAAAGTTACACTTTCTCTACTGCCATTCTATAGTCCAGCTTTTTCTTTTGGCACGTTGGTTTCTCAATGCGTATTTCAGTATGCGTGTGTGTTATGGCAAAAGTACAACATTTTATATCCGGCTTGGCTCATGCTAAATTGCGACTGGGAGGACCGTGTTTCAAGCATATAAATTCGCGGGAGTCCCGCAGAGAAAATACAAAAAGTCCATGACTTCATGACTCCCATAATCATGATCTGGAGATCAGCAACTTTCACTGTACTTCAGTATATGCACAAGAAGAAGGAGAGATTTCCAAGCCAGCAGCAGCACGTAACATTTCCATGTAGAATCTACTAGAAAAACTAGTCTCGTGAATTCGCTAGAGACGGCATTACAAACTAGCGTAACGAAACTAGCGTATCGTTGCTTTCGTTGCTCCGCTATCGTTTCGGCTAAAGTAGCTCCTAGCGGCGTTCCAAGTACTTGTTCTCGTCTAGTAATGTTTTTACTACTGCAAGGCTCTAAAACGCCTGTTGTAGGCATACAATCACAATATCCACATTTCTAACGATCCTATCTTGGAACATGCACTTGAACGTGGAACAAGTTACGACTTGACGATTTCATTCCAGACAGGGCCGAAGAATTTCATCTCGTCGTGCAATTATACTGTGACCCAACGCAGCGTGAATTACTATGTAGGAAAAACTACGTGAGTTGACGTCACAATGTATTGTCATCATCGTGGAGAATTTCAGTGGCACGTGGCCTAATCCTCTTATCACTGTAGGAACAGTGGTTCATTCCGCTACGCGCCCTCTGGCGGCGCGCGCTCCGCGCGTCAGCCACAAATTCTCTTCTTAGAATTCCTCGCATTATTATTATATATAAGCCAGTTATTTTTTGTTTGCGACACAAAGTTTCTTGTATTTGTTATTCTTGGAATGCGGTTATGCTTATGAAACTGGAATTTCCAGTGGCTTCAGGGATTTTGAATTAGTGTCTTCTTCGGTTTCGTTATCGAGCATGTATATTCACACAAACTTTGTTTGCTCCAGTTCGACTTGTTCATTCACTAATGTTGTTTTCATACACGAGAAACCCGCATAAATTGGCCTATCCTTTGTACACAGTCTGCAAGTTTCCAAACAAGAGTCTGTCGAGCTAAGGGTAGAAGCTTAAAACTTTTCCCGAGTAGTAACTCACCTACTTAGTTTGCTTGAATACCAAAGAATCTAGACGCGCGGGAAATTCAAAACTTCCAGTAGGTTTAGCGCGCCAAACTTTTCAAAGCCTGCAGTCTTAGCCCAGCCTCAGCCAGGTATGCACCGAGGGAAATTAACGCAGATTTAAGACCCACATTTCTTCATTAGTCTCCAGCAACTTTTACTTACG
>JAQGBJ010002914.1:0-14495 GCA_034698345.1 Sphaeridia pumilis
ATTATATTCGCAAGATGCAGGCTTCGTACTCGTGGGACTGGGGTCCAGCGTATCCATCTGTCGGAATCTGGCAAGAATTATACAATTTTATTTATTAAATATAATTATATCCTTTGATTCCATCGATGAAGAATGGAGATTTTGATTGTAAAAATTCATGTTTCACCAGGAAAGACATCTACATCCAATTCTACAACGAAGCTGTCATCCGAGATGTCATGGTCAAAACGACCAGAGGATGCAAAGATGCTAGCGGTGCTGCTTCTTGTTGGCAATTAGACACTAAAATCTATGTCGACAAAATATTGAATATCGGATTGGCTGACCTTTGTGCCACTGTCACTGTCACTCTGAAGGACAAGGACATAATCACTCCTTCGAAGCCGTTCGTACAAAACAATGACGCCTCGTTGATCCTGGATCCCCTGCAGTTCGATGTAAGTCGCTACGACTTCAGCACTTGGATCTGTAACTTATGCTGAAGGAGTTTGATTTCGTTTGTAGGATTCTAACGTTGATGAAGCTGTAGAAATTTGGTGGCCCAACGGCTACGGTGCTCAGGTGTGTCTCAAAAACGCCAGATTTGTCTCAGGTTACAATTCACTAAAAACATTTCTTTTTGCTCTATAGCCACTGTATACAGTAGCCGTTGCACTTCAAAAGTGCTCGGCTCCTACCGTCAAGATCCAAGAAGCGACACTTAAAGTAGGCTTCCGTGAAATTCGCATCAACCAAGATTACATCGACTCAACTGACGAGTTGCTCGGTAAGAAGCTCTTGTTTATTCTAAAACCCAAAAATTATAAAGAACCAAAACCCAACTTAATTTTGCAGGACGAAAGTTCGAAGTGGTTGTAAACAACATGCCAATTTACTCCAAGGGAAGCAACGTTGTTCCCCTTCACGTCCTTCCTGAATTAGCCACCGATGAAGCCACCGAATGGCTCCTCAAGTCCGCCCAAATGGCCCACATGAACATAATGCGCGTTTGGGGCGGCGGTGTCTACCAATCTGACGCCTTCTATGACGTGAGTGTACTTCAAACTTCACTTCAAGTAACACCAAAATAGCAAACCTTTTTAAAGAAACCCTTGGATTTTTATAGTACGCTGACCAATACGGAATCCTCATCTGGCAAGACTTTATTTTCGCGTGTGCCATGTACCCAGCCGACGACGACTTTTTGGCCACTGTCGAACAGGAAGTGACAACTCAGCTCAGACGCCTTCAGCACCACACTTCCTTGGCCATCTGGTCTGCCAACAACGAAAACGAAATTGCACTCAAGGACAACTGGTACGACACCGTTTCCCAGTTCTACCGCTACAAGCACGAATTCTTAAAGCTCTACGTCGATACAATCGTTAAAGTCATCGAAGCGCAAGACTTTGCCGGTCGAGAAATCATGTCCAGTTCTCCGACCAACGGTGAGCAGTCAGTGGCTGAAGGCTTTATTTCCCTGGATCCCTACAGCCTTGTGTATGGCGACAGTAAGTTATTGGCTTTTTCATAAAATTGTTTCAAAAATACAAGAGAATATGGTTCAAATTGGGCGAAACTTTGCAGTCCACCACTTCGAATATGTCAAAGACAGCTGGGACTGGAGGTCCTTCCGAAAGGCTCGTTACGTCTCCGAATACGGCTACCAATCTTGGCCTTCCCTTGAGACCCTCGCTGTTGTGAGTCATCGTGGTTTTGATCTTGTAAGTATCCTGTGGAACGACTTGAAAAATTCATACTCTTTTAGAGCACTGATGCAAGTGACTGGAGCTGGCACTCGGCCATGATGGAATACCGCCAACGTCACCCTGGAGGCCAGACCGAAATCCCCAACTTGATTTCCCACAATTTGCCGCTACCCGAAGGCTACGAAACGACTTCGAAATTCAGTCACATGCTTCGACTCAACTGGATCCAGCAGGCCATGGCCCAAAAGACCGAAACTGAATCCTACCGTCGTCTCAAAAACCAAATCAACCAAGACGGCGAAGGGTACAACATGGGCGCCCTCTACTGGTCTCTCAACGATATTTGGCCTGGCGCTTCATGGGCAAGTATTGGTGAGTACAACTAAAATCTGATCCACTTCTGTAGAATCGATTTCAACTAACCATCAACCTATTTAGAATGGAACGGCAAATGGAAGTTGCTCCACTACTACGCTCTCAACTTCTTCGCCCCAGTATTGACTTCCCCTTTCAAAACATACGATGAGGTCACCGGAGAAGAAACTGGCATTAGCGTTCGCATCGTTTCTGACAAGCTGGAGCCTGTCCAAGGCGTCCTGGTTGCCAGTTTGTTCGGAGCTAATGGCAACTTGCAGCCTTTGAGTACCATCAGGTTGACCGGTATCAACGTCGTAAGTACTGATTTTTCAAAATCTTCATTTTTTGTCTTATAATCCAGTGGTATTCATCCTTCAATTTGCCTCGATACAGCCAGCACACAGTTCCTCTGAAGACTTGAAATTGTGGAACCAAACCGAGATCGATACCGTCTGCACTCCAAATTTGCAACCATGCTTCGTTACGGTCAAGCTTGAGAATAACGGCGCCTCCATTGAAGGCGCTCCTGAAAACTTTGTCTTTGTCCATTATCCCAAGGACGGAGAAGCCATCCAAGATCCAGGTCTCCAGGTACATTTCAAAATCAGATTACTTTTCAGATTCAAAATGGATTTCGATGAGAAACTTTACTTGTGCCGCAGGTGACAGTCACCCAAGTAGCCAACACAATGGACACGTTCATGGTTCGATTGAACGCCACTAACCAAGTTCCTGCTCTCTTTGTGAACCTCAACATGCGAGATTTGGCTCTTGACGCAACATTCACCGAAAATGGATTCCTCATGACTTCACCCGTCCGTGACGTCTACTTGAAGGTCCGAAGTTGCCCGAACGTTGCAGGTTGCAAACTTGATGAAGTTAAAAATGCCCTTGAAGTCTGGTCGCTCTTTGACCTTATTGACCAGGTAGCTACTACCCAAAGTACCCTTTCGACCCGTTCAACAATGCCGCCCAGAACAAGTACCGAAGGTGCTGCTGGAGCTTTGACCATTTCAACCTTTGCGATTGCCTTATGTTCTCTTGCTACTGTACTACTTCGTTGATTTTATTGATACTATTTTAAAAGATTCTGCTAAACTAACGTTACAATTCTATCCCAGACGATTGTGCGCTGTCATCAAATCAAGCTTGAATTTATTCCTGCTAATGTACAAGAGTGAGTAGTAAAACCATTTGAAAACACAGAGTCGCAGCTACATTGTTTCGAACTCAAGTGATATAATTCCAATCGATCGTCATAGCCAAAGCAAGCTGCCTGTGCTGACTTTTCAATTGTCGGTCCATCCACAAGTAAGGGGTGGCGATCTGGCGGATCTGTGAATTCGTATTTAAAACGCTGACCTTGCTTCATTCTTGTGATGATATCCCACCATTCACACTGACAAGGGCTTTTTGCTCTGGCCTCAGCTATCTCCGTGACCAGTCGTACCCTCCACTAGAACAGCAAAAACAAAAACAATTAAATGAACATCAAAGGACAGTAACCAGAAAGCGCCACAAGTTTCAAATTCACAACTTACTTTAGCCAAAACAGGACGAGGCACATGCAGGAATGTCCAGGTTCGAAGCCACATTTCTGCAGGATGATTATTCGAAAAAGTACACCCAATGTCGTTCCGGAAACCTGCCAGATCTGCAAAAACACAAGAATATTATACTGAAGCCGATTTCGGGGCGTTTTATATCTGCGTACTCACCAGCCAATAACCGCGGCGAATCCCGGCAAACGCTACAAACGCAATGTTGCATCGATTTCCACTGCGCTGTTAGCAAGTAGGACTTGAACAGAGCACCTGAATTCAGTATTTCGTAATCGTTTACCCCAGAACTTGGACATCTTGAAACGACGTGATGATTTGCGTAGTTGTAGTCGTGAGGGAAATATGTGGCATCACTCAGAATCTTGTCAATCACTCGAAATTGGGCAAAAAATCCCAAATGTGCTCCTTGCACCTGTATGGATAGTTGGGCGGTTGTTCTGGTGATTCGAAGCCAGCTTTGGTTAATGTTTCGACAAACTATGCTCCAAACGGGTTTCTTGAAGAATCCTCGTTGACCAAGGAAACAGAAAAGTTGGTGGAAATCGCTATTTCTTTCCTCACTGTTAGCAAGCAAGTTCACTGTATGTAATGAATCAACTGCGTCCAACACTGGATCTGCCAGACCAACCAAAATATTCTCCAGAGCAGCAAATTCACCCCGCACTTGTAGGCCCACTTTCTTCAATCCTTTGAATTCATTGAGGAATTTCTGAGCCATAGATGAGTTTGTTGGAGTAAGTTCGAATCTATGTAAGTTCATCAAACGTCTATTAAAAACCAGTGCTTATCCACATCACTTCAAAATGATAATTAATTGCTCACCTCAGGGTTATTTCAGTGACTGACTGCAAAGCGTTATTTACAAACGGAAGCATACGTTGCAAGAAAACGCCGTAGAAACTTTCCTGGTCGTCAAGGCAGTCAATATGATCCCAAATTGCAGGTCTACGTTCTTCCTTGTACCAGTTGATTTGCAGCCTCTAAAATCAGACACGTTATTTAATGAATACTTATAGCGTTTCTGAACCGCTTTTCTTTTCTCACCTTTAGATTAGGATGAACTAATAGACTTTCAAGGTTTGCGTCCAGCCATGTTGGAGAAATTTCAATAGCTAAGGACTCCAACTTGGAGCTTCTTGGCACAAATGATGCCAGTTTGCAGGCTTCTTCTGCATTCGTCTGACGGCTTAAACAGCGTGATGCCCTTTGTTCAGGTTTTGCTGCCGAATCAATATCTCTCAACTCGAGCTGCTTCAAGTTATCAAAATATTCGTGTGCGACGACAAGGATCTTGCGGACTTCAGAATAAGGAATCCGCACAAAGCAAAGTGTTTCAACTTGCGAGAAAATCGACCGGTCCGTTACGTTTGGAAAACATTCATAGCCAAGAACATACAGCTTTTTCGGTTGAAACTCGCTATCCCATGTCAGCAATTGTTGGAAGGTGGAGCTGCTGGTTGACAGGTATTTCATGCCTTCAAACCGTTGTTGAAGACAAAGACACCTCCAAAAGTTGTGTTGAGGACGAGAATCGAACTTTACAGTCCAGAAATCAGCTTTCCCAGCGAACTCCTTGTCTGTAACACACATAACTGACCTTCCAGCCAACACTCTTCCGCCCGCTCTTGCCCAAGTTTTGCAAGTCAGACGGAAGTTGGCTAAATCATCAGTCGAAAGAGCTTCACAGACAGAATCCAGAATCTTGGAGAAGATCAAACATAAAACGGGATTGAGAGCAGCAACAAAACCAATTTCGTACGGAGATAAATTTCGGAATTATGTATCTCTTACCAACTCGTTTTTCGTCCACGGATGAGCTGCGGGCATGCTCTCGCACTTTGAAGCTACCAGATTCGCCATTTCAAACCTGTTCAGCATAACTCTGTAACGCAAAGCACTACTCGCGTAAAGGGTTCTTGTTGATGTTTACCGATCTTTCCGTATTTAAATCCTCAAAATCGCCCAAAACGTCTTCTACAATTTTTGGGGACCATTCTTTTTATACCGTCGATGCGCAATACAACAGATACATGCAGAATAGGATGTCACGAATTTAATTTTACTAGTTCACAGAAACTGAGCCTCACATTCCATAGATATAAACTGGGCGGAGCAAGATAACTTTAACCCTGACGTTACCTGAGGACAAAATGAAATTAAACAGAAAAGTACTGGAATGCAGTGGGAACAAATACATGGCACATATGCTTCTGTCGGTCAAACTTTACCAGACTCAAAATTCATTGATTCAAGTAACATGTCTTGCTTGTGCTGTAGAAACACCTGGAAGATGAGAAGCCAGCTCTCTCAACCATTTACGTTCTATTTATACAAATACATGAACTGTCGTTCACATCTTGTAGCTCCAAAATCCAGAGTATGGAAGATGCTTTGGGACAAATTGAAAAGCAAATGTAAGTCTACTTGAAAAGGTCCAGGTACAATGAGATCTTTTTGTGTTTCGGAGGTCAGCACTCAAGATCGACGAAATATCCAATATCATAAAAGCGTACACACAAGACTAATTTATCATTTTCTTCATTCGCCATCACCAAGAAACACATGATGAATAACAACAACCGTCCTTCTTCCAACAACCAAATGATATTTTAGCAACAAATATAAATTACAAGTGCCGACGTCATGGCCGCTGTGTGAGAGTCGCTTCTTTTCGGGCCCCGCACCCAACCGGACCTGCACCAAACTACAGGAGATTAATTAACTTTTGTTTGTCGGTCATAAGCGTAAACCTTCTTGAGTCTTTTCAAAAGCCTATTTTCTTTGGACTTGAGGTGTGGCATATGGTCATTGCGAGTTCCTTTATCACTCTTCTCTTCGAAGGGTAACCAAACGAAGACTATCACAAGACAACACGCGCATAAGTTCAAGGTTGCTTTGATCGTCAGCGCAGCGCCATCTCTCGGTCATGTGTTCCTGCGGCTTCAAGACGCAGCTTCTCTCGCAAAGGCCCTTCGACTGTAACAAAGACATTAAACATCAAAGGACTCAATAATTTCAAAGCTTCACTTATCGACACCAAAAGGGACAATCATGACAACTGTTCAATTTCAAATCATATTCGGACATGCCTTAATTCCCCGCCGCTCACGCTACACACCTTAGGCGCTACTGTTGAAAACCGAAATCGCCTCAAGTTGCTGACCAGAAATAGGAAATTATATACCAAAGGGTTACGTGCCCACTGCCAACACTTTGGCCTCTGGCCATTTTCTTTTACTAAAAAACTCATTCCTCTGACCTTTAAACAATTGACCGAAAAATTGTCATGTACGTGCCGCAGCAGATTACTCAATTTCATGTCGGTGAGATGATCCAAAAACGAATAAAACATTCAGAAGCTCATATAAACAAGACGCCGTAATCGACACTTGGGTCCAAAACTCATCATCAGTTCATCAACTTGGGATCCTTTAAATGGGCACGTTTCCAACTATTCGCTCAAGCCATTATCGACGTGGCTTATTCCCAACCATACTCTGTGACCGCAGGTCAATTTTGTAAAATTATTCCGTAATACTTCAACAAACAGCGCCGCCGTTCAAGCAAAAAGGTGACGAGCGCACATGCGCTCAATTTTCACGTACTTCCCGACACTCTCATTACCGAAATTTTGATCGCCGGAAATACTCGAAAAAAGTGTTCAAATCTAATATAATTTGGTGTGCGGTTTACATCTTTTGCTCTAGGAAATTGGATCTTGATCTTGTCCCTATAGTATTTTCCCTTCAGAATTTCTGGCACTAACTTAAACCAACTCCTGGTGCAAGCAAATTGCCTTTGACGGATCTTCCGCCCCAAATGCATGTTAAACAGATACTGAAGATTACGACATTATGACTTGAAGCCATCATAATTATAATCTTCCAACAGATCACGGCACCGAACCTTCCTTGTGGTAAAAGAGTCATTTTCTTGCCTCAAAGGGTTACAACTTATGCGGTTTCAATTTCAATTACAGGTAAAATACGATCAAGTCTCAGTTAGTACAACCCCTATTGCACGTGACGACCGTGTTGGAAACCTAAACGCTTTTCATAACGATCAAGTTACTTCATCTTCACCAAGATCGATGTATACCGGATGATAGTCATCGGATTCTTTAATGGGAAAAGAGCCATTTATCCCTGTTAACATCTCTCAAAGAGCCGACCAAAGCCTTCAACGGATGTTTCGGTCCTTTTAAAGTCATACTTGTATTATAATATATAATTTTCCAACACTTTTCGAATCAAGTTCCTTCATACTACAACCCTTCCTTTATGGAGTAAAGATAAGCAGGAAACGCGATATCGCTCAACCAGTACTTAACATGAATTATGCCGCACAAAAATCTCATTATCTGTCTCATCAATTATGAAACTCTATCCACCTTCCAATCTCCGAACCCAACAGCACTGCCATCTTGTGACGGAGCCGTTGGCTTATAAAGCAGAGCTAATCGTCATTTCTCCGACCTCAAGAATTATCATTTTAATCTACGTAAACACTGGAACAAGTATACAGTCTGAAGACGAACACATCAAAAATATATCTTTTCAGCACTAGGAGAACATCTACTAACTCTAATATCTGTGCTTTAGCTCCAGAATGACTCTCGGGTTTCTTCGTTTAGTCTACCGGAATAACCTAGCTCCAAACAACGAATCAAGTCTAGTCAAAATAGGAGACAAAAAGCTGTTACTGCCATACTTTTGAATCACCACAGCAGCTCCAATCGCTACTACAGCTAAAGTGATCCACCTGTGTTTCACAAAGACTAGCTTGCTGACATACATCATCATGCTTCTGTTCTGAGCTACTTCCCGTCGCTGCCTAGTTACTGGTTCATCGTCCCAGAGTCTCTCTTGGTATTCTTTAATATCTAGAGCACGTTTCTGAAGCTGATCTTCCTTCCCAGCATATTTTTCTATCAGCTTTAACGTATCCTTCAGCCAAGGTTCGATGGTGTTCTGACGTCGAGGTAGTTGTGCCAGTGCATGATGAACGAAAGCAAAGTCTGTTTCAGTCACTTCATCCTTGATGGCGCGAGAGAACCGTAGGACCAGGGCAGCACTCAAGAATACAGGGATTAAAGAACCATTCGTGAGCTTTCCGGTAGCACCAAGTACAAAGTCCGAAAGACCTATTGAAAAAATTCTGAATGAAGAACATTTGCCCTGTTTTAATTACTATTTCGAGTAGCACTTACGGAAGATGTCCGAGTCGTTCGGAAGGGTGTGTGAAAACCAGGTGATGACCCATGGAAGACAAAATGCAGCAGGACAGCGACTTTCAACGACAATTTTGTTGTAGAGTCCTTTATCTTCCACTTCGAGTAGGGCATATAGAACGAAAGTAATCTCGTTTGTGGAGTCCATAGTCTTCTCCATGAACGGATTCAAAGGTCCTCTGACAACTTGGTTCAAGGACAAGTAAGCCAGGTACGGTACATTTTTGCAGAGATTCACCAGCAAGAAGGTGAGGCAAATGTCGTGGAAACCCTGGTAGTAGCAGGCTTCTGGGTTGTCTTGGAGAACTGCCAAGATGAGGTTATTCAGGTTATCCTGAATTTGACATTGCTGATTTTCTGACAGGTTCGGGGGGAATCTCTGCAGCACTCGATTTACATCCATTTGCACCTTAATGATGAACATTCAAAGACAATGAGTGAATGCCCAGATAGTATAGTTGTCATAACGTCAATTACTGCAATTTGGTACCTGTTCTTTGGTCTTCTCGGAGACACTGGGGAAATACCGTGGCATCCTGTATCTTTGTTGATCTTCTACATCTTGTGAGCTAATTCCAAGGAGCAAAGGCCACGCACGTATCCTTAGAGCATCTGAAACAAACCAGCAGTTAAAAAATAAATTCTAGGGAGTTAATTTAGCAATAAAACAGTTAATTCCCGTTAAACTAACGTACTTGTTAAAAGGCCACCCTCCGAAAGCGCCAGATTCCGTAAATGATGAACAGTTTTATGCTCCAAGCACGCTCTTTGGATTTCATCCTGCTTCTGGAAGTCCTGCTGCTCAGGTTCAGCGATATCGTTGCAGAGCTTCAACACATCGTCAAGAATCTCGTCCCCTTCATTTTCAGCCTCAGATCCTTCTTCTTCTTCAGAAAGTGCTGCACTCTGATCTTCCCCGATCGTTGATGACGTAGTATCAGCTTCAATTTCGGAATCTTTCCGTGTCATCTTCGCTCCCAGCAAGTTACGACCACTTTTGGAAGTAGCTTGAACTTCTTCTAATGTTAAACCTCCGCCATCAACAAGGTCTTCACCGGTATCACCAGAGCCAGTGACATTACTATGACTCCCTTCTCGCGTGGAATCACTTCGCTTGTCCAAGTCGTCGTCAGTGCTAAGTTCACTGGCTGTGTAGTAGACCGACTTTCCCGAAATCAAACTGTGGAACGATGACCTCCTGCTCATGCCATTCTCAGGAATTGCTTCAGCTTCACTCATGCTGCCTACGAAACAAAAGGATTCAATTAGAATTCAGGATGTCATTACACACGAAGACCTGAATCAACTTATTCACTAAACGCCACTACGACGACGATGACACAAAGTTGATTGCATCATCAAGGACATTATTAAAAACGATTTGTACTAGTAACGAACTAGTACTCTGAGATACTTACTTTTGCTGTTACAACCTCACAGTTTATACCGTCGATCATAGAACCCAATTAAAGAAAGTTTTGCTATATGCGCGCTTTAAAAGTAAATTTTCCCCTCAATGTTTACATTTTTGCAGGTATGCTGAGACACAGGTTCAATTCGTCGCTTTTCAAATAGGCGCGCCGTGTTGCTCAGCGCAGCATTTAGCCCGTCACTGTGTTATTGCTCTGCGGGACCGAAAAACGTGGTGCGTCCTGTTGATGATCAAACACGAAAACGATGCCTGGAATGTGGTCGTCGATTGTGCGTAAACTACCAGAAATCACTATTTTTTTAACCCATCATGATTTTGAAAAGTTTTCATGGATAAATTGTTCTCAAAATCCGTTCAACATGTCGTTAAATGAAGATTTTGGTGCCACAGAACTCGAAGTGAAGTTGCTGAAGTCGAGAATTATGGTCGAAGCTCCAGAAAATCAAGAATTTCTTCTCAACTTGAGAATGGTGATCTCACGAATGGAGGCTTGCTGGAATAACTATCTTCAATTCAGATCAGGTGGTCCAATAGCTGGGCCTTCCATGATGGTATTTGGGAGCCCTTTGCACAGAATCAATGAAGAATTGAGTGCGATTCGTCGGATGGTATCGCAAATGTTGGAGCTTTTGGATCAGCGGAAAAGATGTAAGTTTTTCAATATTCCAACCATTGCAGAATGATCAAAATGAAAGATTCTGATTGCTCATTGATGGATTCTTTTTCTAGCTCTGAATTTCGGGAAACATGATTACCTTGCCACTTCTGCTCAACCGAATCCCGACAGATCTCCTGGTGGTCCACCTGGAAACAAGTTCCGGTTTGACGAGTCCCCTGCATCAACGGCTTCAAGTTTCTTCGCTCCGGCCGCAATGCAATTCCCAGGAACCGCTGGTCAGCCATTTCAACAACAGAGTCCATTTAACTCATCACTTTTGGGCTACACTCCAGCGTCGGCATCATCTGTATCTTCTCGTACCGATATTACCTATGGAAGCACTGGTGGAAGTAGCTTCAGCGGCGCTGCAAGTTTCGTTCCCAATCCTTCTTACCACTACCGGCAATGATCTTAGAACATTTTTATGATTTCTTGTGGACTAACAACTAGCAGATTTACTTGTCCAAATTTGTATTACCCGTATACGATGTTTGTAAATTTTAAGACTTCCATGGTGGACTGGACAAGACTCAGGCTAGGCTTGAGTTTCAATTTTGTATATTTTCAGTCAGTTAAGGATAGTGACGAGCTGCAAATCTTGTTTTGTTGAATTAAGTATTGATGGGCCGAGGTTCAGAGAGCAGTCAGTGAAGTTCTGGATTCATGTTAACTTATTGTTCATTGTTGTGTTCAACCTTGTATAGGCAGTAAATTCGCAGATATTGTATAACAGTGTTTGTCTATTGATATGCTCAGGTTTTATTTGAGTATCTTTTATAAACCTATTCAGTTTATAAACTGTAGGTAGGATAACGAGGTGAGATTGAGCAAGATTTCAGTTCAAACGACTATAAACAGGCACTACAGCAGTTATTCCAGTTCATCCCAATACTTGGGCAGACCGTGGCTGATTCCCATCGAAGTTTTCACAAAGTTCTCGATGTGCCCGAAGTATTCCTGTAAACGACAACATCATTAGATTCTAGGGTATTTGGTCATGATCCTACATAGAACTGAGGATAAAAATTCTTATTCACCTTTTGATGCTGACGGAAATGTTGGCAATGCTTAGAATTTTCAAAGTCGACTAGTTTCGTAAAATTCCCGCGACTTTTGACAGCTTCAGCGATGTTGACTATCTCGGATGAAGTCACCATGTCATCTGCCGAAGAGTAAAGGAACAGGAAAGGATGGTTTCTGATCCCTACTATCCTTTTGAGCCAGTTGTGAAGCGGTATGGCTTCCTTCAACGACGAACTCTTGGCCAAGGACTCCGGAACTCTTTCACCCAGCAGAATCAATGAAGCAGCGTATCTGATGTACCAACCAGTCGTCCATAGGGCTAGAGTCAAGGTGATTAGCCCAGCTGCCGGATATCTCAATCTGTAACACAAATATAGTCGCTTTAATCATATGGCCTATAATTCCAGATGCTACAAGAACAACTCCCACTTACAGTCCAAACTGAGCAGGCATCAAAGTCGGAAGCATCCGCATAAAAGGACCAAACACCCGACGGACTGGAGCTGAGTCTATGATGGTCCCCCGAAGGTCAACCGGAATGTCGTCTTGACACCTGGCGAACTCTCTGAGAAGCTGGCTGTACATCACAGACCCGTTGTTGGAAAAAGCATGGACGAACGTTGGGTTACAGTTGATATTTTCATCTTTAAGCCTCTGAAGAACTGCCTGAGCTGCTTGAGGAAGACGACCAGTCTGGAAGCTCGTGTACTCTGCCGGGCATATGTATCGGACGACGACGCACCTGTAATTACAGTAACATTCAACTTTTAGCGGATCTTGTCTAAAACTACTGATTTAATGTTGTTTTCCATCTTACCCGCGCTTGAGGTACTCGTCGGAATACTTGGACAGCTGCTTGTGCGAACTTCCAGCCCAACCAAGGAGAATGACGACCAAAGGCTTCTCAGCTCCAGCTGAACTGGAAACGTTGCTGTTGACAGGCCATAGAACGTCGGTGCCGTCCTGGTCGTTAGGAAACTGCACTTGGATGTTCATGGTTGAAGCAGGTCGGAATAGCGTTGTGTCCAGCGGCCTTATTGAAAATTAACTTAAGTCAGCAACTGCTAATGG
Source organism: Sphaeridia pumilis (assembly GCA_034698345.1). Classification (NCBI taxonomy): domain Eukaryota; kingdom Metazoa; phylum Arthropoda; class Collembola; order Symphypleona; family Sminthurididae; genus Sphaeridia; species Sphaeridia pumilis. The sequence goes on from JAQGBJ010002914.1 coordinate 13,022, forward strand.
TCTCCACGGCAATGGAAATAGGAATGAATCCCAACTTGGCAATCTTACCGTTGTCTATCCAGAATCTGCTGGCTTGTGGAAATGTTACTCCTAGGAATTATGGTAGAATTCTGGCATCGACAATAATCTGCAATAATGTCAGAGTTACATTGTCATGAATCAGTAGGATCTCAGCACGTGTGTATGGCTGTGGGAAATCAGGTCTAGTTTTTGCTTCCCCAATCAAAAAGTTGAAAGTCAAACATGCATGTCAAGCAGAAGATAACGCAAGAAGGCTTTTGACTACTGCTATTGTTCTCTTTGATCTGGATACATCTTGAATATATGTAACGTAATTCGGTTCCATGCTTATCAAAGTAACACTTTAAAGCAGGTTCCGATACCCTTATAGCGGTTTCAAAGTCAGGTTCATCAAAAGCGTCTTGACTGTTTTCATACACGTATATATAAGTAAGCTCAAAGCTCCATAAACGTTGAATGACACCAATCCTACTCCGTTCAGCAATTTCGATTCGATCATCAGAATCAGAAAAGGAAGCTATGGATAAGGAAGAGAAGGCTAAAACTTAAGTCTGAGTAAGATTCGCAATAACAATGAAAAGTACCTGATACCGATGACAGTTCCGCAGAACGCCAACGTCGAAATGAATGGCGCTGAGCTAACAACGCAACTGGAAATGACGAGCCTCCGAAAGTTTGATTGCGACTACATTCAATGAATCCACTTGCACAAGATGCCCTAATTGCGTTTGTCGTTAACATGATGTCGCTGAAACTCGTTTAACGAAAGTGTACGAGAAGCTGTAATTGATGTACGAATCGTTGATTCATCTATGTATAGCGGTCAGGAATGATATTACTAGATGAACTAGCCCACTAACGGTAGCAATTCACTGAAAGCTTGGATTAACTACATCTAACATGTTAACGCAGCTGCTAGACCAGCAAGCAATGGAAATGAAAACATGAAACAGATGATCTCTGTCTCTGTCAGTCAGTCAAACTCACTTATGCGTAAGAATGCGTTTTCATGCTTGTGTTGTTGAAGAAACAACTGGAAGATGATCTGTCAGGTCCAGTACTTGAAACAATTTACGCGCCATAAGATATATCTCTTGCTGGACAACTTTCGTTTAACATGTAGCTTTGTATCTCATAATGGAAGACGGCTTATAGTTAGATTTAGATTTGCCTAACGATTAACGGTTAAGCGCTTACTGCAGTAGTCCGCTTCAGCTTTACTTTGTTACGATCCTAATAGAAGGTTAAAACAGTGTAAACAAGAAAATATAAAACCATTTACTTCACGTCCTGCCTAAACAATATCGTGAAACGTTAAAGTCTATGTCAACAAAGCTAATTGGTTCCATATTTGTATCATTGATATAAACCTTTAGCTTAATTTCCACCTAAATCTTCCCTGGCTTTACCCCTCTGTTTAGGCATTTTCTTAGTTGTAGAATCTTCAATGTCT
>JAQGBJ010002915.1:0-14487 GCA_034698345.1 Sphaeridia pumilis
CGCAACCTTTGTTGGCACCGCCAGAAGCTGTGGAGCTTGGCCCGGAGAGTGGAGTTGAGGAGCCTTTTGAAAACAGGACCTTCTTGGTACCTCATGTCGGATTGGGGAATCCCGAGCTGAGCCGCCATCAAAGTCTCGACTTTTCTGGCATACAGTTCTGGAGTCCTCACTTCGTCTTCGCTGGGTACGTAAACTGGTAGAAACTCGACTTGAACTCGAGAATAGGGCGTCGCACAGGTAAGCCACAGGAGTCGAGACAGCGTGTGGCCTTCGGTAGTCCACGTGTACGTGTCCAAGGAGTTTCCAAGTCGAATAAGTACTGGCTGAACTGGCGCGCGGGAAAGAAAGGCGCCAACTTTGAACTTGAGCAGCGCTCTTCGATTTGTACAAACTCCTTCGGGGAAGATTAGCAGTTGTTGCCACGGCGCCTCTGATACCACGCGGCTTCGAATAGCTCGAGCAGTTTTGGCTCTCGAGTCGGCAGCTTCACGGTCCACGTAAATGGGCTGGGCGAGGTCAGCCAAGGAGTTGAAAAATGGCATCTTTTTGAGTCCGGACTGTGCTATGGGACTGGGACCTCCGCAGAGGATCAGAACGACAATGTCAAAGGGCGTCGAATGTGGGCCTACGACCAGAACGGGCGCTTCTTCCCGGCTTGCCCTTTCACCTTTGGTCGAAATGTGGAGGAACCCCAGGCACCACAAGATGCTCCGCAAAAGTACTCGGTATACGAACCACCGATATTTTCTTTTCCTCCGATTCAGTGGATTCGAAGCCAAGTCTTCCACTTTCATTCCGTGGAGCGCGAATTTCGAAATTACCCAGCAAACCAGGATGCAGAGCAACGTCATCAACGTTCGAATGGGTACAAGTAGTACTGTTCCTATGGCGAGTTTCAGAATTTGGAGCCATGTTAGACTACGGCGGAAGGAGAAGGGGTTGGGGGCGTATTGGTGGATTTTGGCCTCTTCGAAGGCCTTGGGGAAGGCCGCTACTTCTGCTTGCATCGCCTTCCAAAATTGGTCATCTTGCAAAATCGCTCTGTCTTCCAGCCATTCTTGGAGTCGGGCGGTCAAGGTTCCGCTTTGGGCCTGGAGGTACGTTGGAGCTTCTGAAGTGTCCAAGTAAGTACCAGAATCTGGCGATCCTTTGAAAACGTACTTCGGTTCATCTTCTTTTTCTTGGGAAGTCACTGACAGGTGAGTCACATTTGATGGAGTTGCGCTGTACATCTGCAATTTCGATCAATTTTTTTCAATTACAATTCATTATAATCGTTCTTGGAGTGAATACAATATAGTTGATTCTTACCGTTTTTGAAAGATTCCAAACAGCAAAAAATCTTCAGCTGCTGATGATGATATCAGCCTGATATTATTCGATATTTTTTTGAGCTCTTGTATGCATTTCTCTCAGCTTTCCAAAGCTGCGCGGGCTCATATTTTTGTAGGTTTCCATGGTAGAATTTTTAGAAACCGCTTACACAGCACTAGCGGCGGCAGCGGCGGCTGGAAGCCAGTCAGTTTACTTGGGTCGTAATTCCTTCTAATAATCATAACCGTCGCTTAAGAAAATATGAAATGTTAGCACAAAACTTTTGCCATATACCGAAAAAGACTCTTTTGTAACTTTGTATATGCTTCAGTGCTCTTTTGCTGACTTGGTGGCGGCGAAGGCTTGAAAAGGACGTGGAACGGGGCGCATTTCTTCTCCTTCCTTGTTGCATCGCATTCATTCTTTGCTTGCTGCTCCTGTGAGTTGTAAAATTCTCCTAGAAATCTAAGAGTCCCAGTCAGCTACCTACCTACATACATACTTGGAATCAGGGGCATTTACCAACATAAATCTTATTGGTCTCGGGCTTCCGTCGAAAACTTGTAGCATCTTTCAGCCGGAACACTTGCAGACTTTACTTGTTTCCTTCCCAATGTCCCCATCAACTTGTTCGCACTTTCTTGTTGGTCGCCGGATTCTTATTCCATGTCTCACATCACATCTCCCCGGTTCTTTTTTCACCCAAAGTCGCCTCGTTCCACGCCGATAATTCCCTCTCTCCATCCTTTTCACCTTTTCGCTATATTCCTTGTTTCCTTCCTGCCACCACCAGCCGCCCAATCCCTCCCGCCGCTATTAACAAAATTCAAAAAATTATTTTTTCCAAAAAACATGCCAGCTAACACGCCAAGAGTCTCCTGATAGCCGCCGCGGAAACCAATAATTCATTCCAGTCTTCTCTCTCTCTCACTCACCTTATCAAGCTTTCTCCATGTACTCGTTCCGGTAGTCTTGATATCGCCTTTTCAAAAAACGCATATTCCGTTACGGAATTTTACCAAGTCAGGCCTTGTCTTTGGCCGTGGCTACGGTTGACCAAACTCGGTTTCTCAAGAAGTACTCGCCGCGTATAGAATTTTCATTGGACTTTTGGAGCAAGTAGATGAACCGAACCAGTAACCAGTTGAGGTGGCGATGGTGGTCAGAAGAAGGTTTCTTCTTCCAACACGTTTTTCCAAGCATTCTGTCCATGTAAGTGCGGGTTTTGTGTATGAGGAAATGGTCGGGAAAAAGAAGTTGATGAATGGCTCACGTCCCATAAATTAGCACACGATTAACAAGTCAACACTTTTCTCCCTCCACCAACAAGAACAAGGCTCTTATGTTATAGTCGTAAATCCTTATGACAATCTCATCCTCAGAAACCCTGCCCATCCCTAGTCATCCATCCAATTCAGATCGAAGGCCGGTTTCGGGATGTAGCAAAGTAAAAAGAAAGTCGATTGTAAGTATAGGAAATGAAGCTCTTTTCACTCCCTTCCCTAACGGACTATTACTGTGGGAGACGGCTTTTCCAGCTTGTTCAGGATTCGCAAGACTACCCCAACCGGGACGCTGTACCTTTCAATCTATTATTCCTTGTCGTTCTCAATAAATCGTCGCTGTCTTATGGTCCCTAGTTCAACTACTGGTCGGTTCTTTGGGCCTGGAGTCTTGATTTTTATACGGTCGTCTTCCTTCTTCCTCCACTTGTACATTTTCTCACCCGCAACATTTAACTGATTACCTCCGACTTTTCCCAAACCGACTTCGATCCTTCTTCCCGCCCCACATTAGCACTCTTCCTTCGTCATTAGCTTTGGTCGTGTCTTCTCCTTCTTTTCTTCTTCTTTTTGTCCACTTCCATGGCTTCCATTCTCCAAAACGGACCTGCATCAGCTTAATTTCTTTTTTGTCCGTCCGATCCAGAGTTACAGCTAGTAGAACAAGTCGCATCGTCCATCTTTTTCCTGTCTCCACAGTTTCTGTTTCTAGCCCGAAATCCCGCGAACCACCACACAAACTTTTTCAACAACTCACAAAACAATAACTGATACAATCTTGGACACACATACACAGGCGCTTGGATAGAATATTTTCACACTTTTCCATCTCTTTCTTTGATACAGCGACTCGGGTAAAGTGTGAAAGAGTCGAGGAGAAGATTTTGTTGGAAGCGTTGGAAAAGTGGACCTCGGAAGCCGGATGCTTTTGTCGTTGTCGACATGCTTCCTCTAACAAAAAACACGTGTAATGTCCTCCTTCACACACACAATGTCAATAATTGACCTCGCTTCAGCATTACGGCGGTTGAAGAGGAGTCGGGAGGACGGAATTACCTCGGATTCTTTTCTCTGGAAGCGCGGATTCCAGATATGAATCCAACTTCTTCTTTTTGGCTTTTCCCTCAGAAACTATAATCATTTCCTCTCTGCTATTTTCAAGCCATATTCTTCTTCCCCCTTTGCTTTATATTGCACGTCCACAAGAAAAAAAGAAGGCCCGAGAAATCAGGTCTTTTGCTCCGGGCTGTCTTGGACGTTTTTCTCCAGGTTCACATAGTAATCAGCCATCTTCACCTCGACCGTGTTCAATATTTCTATAATGTTGGAGGAACTTCTTGATTTTTCCATGAAATTATATAAAGAATATTCATTGCATCATTCACTCGGTTAATATATACTGCTGCTTCAATTGCGTTTGTTCATTAGAAGGAAAAATGCTTCCTGCAATTCTTTTGTCCAAGGCCAATGGGAGAATCCGAGTATAGACGACAGATTTATTAACTCTGGTGGGACAATTAATTGTGCCCATGTTTTTGTCTTCTTGTGACTATTATCACAAGAGTCTGAAGCTTGAATTGTCTCTCTCTCTCTCTCTGAATCCATTCTATCTTAATTTGATCTGCACTCGAGAAGGAGCCCCAGCATTAGAACAGGAACCTTTTCGGACAAATGACCAGCTCATGAATCACCGAGTCTATTTTAAACCGTCATTAAAGTCGAGACCTTTGTATGTCTCTCGACACATTGGAGAGGGAAGTCATTTGAAGCTTTCTCCGAGCCTTGGGCCCACGCCCTCTCTTTGTGACAAAGTTGACAGAATCTCTGTTTTCCATTTTGTAAAAAAGAATCCCTTGTAACTGTAATGACCGTACCATGTCTTGGTAACGGCTTCTACTTTAAAAAACAATACCGCATATACCACCGCCACACACTTTTCTTTCAACATTTCAACTACTCCTTCTTTACAAAGGACAAAAGAAATTGTTACTTTCTCTCTCCACTCTCTCAATTGCCAGAGTCGCAGAATTGTCCCCCCTTTTGAAACGCATATCGTCTCCAACAAATCTGACAATAATCAAGTAGTAGTAGTTGAAGAAAACAAAGATGGTCATTTCGACCAGATACTTTTGGGTCATTCCGCGCCCTCTTGAATTTCATTCCAAAATCTTTTTATTCCTCCTCCAGTAGCTTCAAAGGCGCTTTACGTGCAATTTCAGCAACAACTGAAACTGGCAGTTTGGAGCCAATCGAAAGCAACCTACTTGTTATTCCGACAATCCGTCTCATGCATAACAATGTTCACCATTTACTTTGACTTTTCTTGTGGAAGCTCACTCTCAGGAGGAGTCTTGTATTTTTTTTGCAACTTCATTGTTGTTAACGCTTTTGGTTCTTTCTGGAGGGTTTTAAATGCGAGAGTACTTTCACTCCGTCTCTCAATTTTGTCAAAAGGTTCTTTGGTACTTTTCCTCCTTGGGCTTGTTGTCATCTGGATGTGAATCTGGCGGATTTCTTCATCTCATTTTCCGCACGACCCGTTAACATCCCGGCTTCCATCATCCATCTCCACACAACACCACAACAAGAGCCGGGGCCCATACAAAAGCCAAAAGTTTTATTGTCTCTCGTTTTTCCGCCTTTTCCTCCTACTACTTACTTAGCCGGGCGATATACATTTCAACAAGGTTTCTTTTTTCTTCTTCTTTCTCTACTTGAACTGTTAGTGTTAGTGCGGGATTGCGGGCAACAATGAAATGGAATCAGCAGAATCCTATACTTCTCCATCCACTTTAAATGTCTGCAACTAATGTTTCCTTCTTCTCGCCACCAGCATTTCATCACTCTTTCACTCAAGGCAGTCAGTCAGTCGAGGAACAAGTATGCGCTGGAACCATTCGTCACAAAAAGCAAGTATTATTGCATCCCCAACATAAACTCACATCAACTCGAACAACATCAAATTCACTTTGATTTTACAACGTCGTCAAAGGGGGAAAGGGAGAAAGAAGAGTGCGGCGGAGTCATTCTTTTTCCCTTTCTCACAAAACCATAATCCACCGCCATTATCATCTCATCTGGCAGGTTTCAATTATGGTGCTTTACCATTCGGCCATTCTTCAAAAAAAGTACCTGGATTTCAGGCTCTTGTGGACGAGGAAAAGAAGAAGAATCAAACTAGATTCGAGCGGTGCCTTTGGGAACTGTTTTTCAAGTTTCCGCCAATACCAATTGCTGACTCAAGGAATCCTGGAGCAGGAGCAATAATTATTAACAACACTTGCAAGTCGCGCGGTTTTTGAAATTACCTAAACAATAGGACTTGAGCACTTGAAGAACAAAAGTTTGGAACCGCTTCCTCGACAAAGGGAACCACAGTCAGCACTATTATAACCGTTTGACTTTATACCGCAAGTCGGAATCCACAAAAGCATGTCAATTAATCCGAATGATAATTTTTACAACTCGCTTCACTTGCTTCAAGTTACTTTTTCAACAACTTTTTCCAAGGCTTTTCGAAAGCGTTGCTACTGCTGCTGCTGCTCCTGCTGCGGTTAGCAAAAAGTTTTTCTATTCTCACAGGAAACCAAATCAATACACCGAAGCGCGACGGCAAGTTCAATCTGGCTAAATATGGCCGATTCTCATCTTCTTGTTCATAAAAAGTTTGTCATATTAGTAGAGAAAAAGTTGCAGTTGTGGAACTGAAGCAGTTTTGGAAAGAAGAAGCTATGAAAGTGTGGAAATTTTTGAGATTTTGGGGGAAATGTGTTACTGCTTTTTGCAGTGGAGCAAAGGCACAGAAAAGTTTGGAAAAATCATGTCTCTCCTTCTCCTTTGCCTATTTACTTTTACAAATCAGTTCTTGTTTTACCATTTAAACTTGTCTTTTGTGGGACTTGGAAAGTTTTTGGTTTTTGAATCATGTCGTTGCTGTTAGATTTCCAGCGTACTGTACGTAGCTGGAGAAGAAACCTTGAGTCATTTATCATATTCAAGCAACAAGAGATAGACTGCCTGCCCGCCCTTTGCTTTTTCACATGATCCGTTGAATTTTGGTACGTATACGAATATACCCGGGTGACGCTTGTGAGCTGAAGATTTTCAGGAAACGTCCCATGGTTTTCTTGGAAGAAGATTCTGTACGTAGATCTTATTGCAGAGACTGTTGTATCCACTTTCTTCTCTCTCTCTTGTTGGTCGTCCAAGATTTATGAGGCCTGCCTCGACCTTTTTCAAGGCAAAATATCAAATAAAAAATACTTGCAACACATACACATACAAGCCTGTTATCCGTTTAAGTAGCCAAAAACCGACCGAATACTTTGTCACACAAAACTCAACTCCCACAATAATACAAACCAAGAAAGAGAGAGAGACAGAGATTCAGTCGACGGAGATTCTTGTTTGTTTTTCGCATATGTTCAAAAGCGGAATCTTGTGTAGCAGCGACTTTCTCTTCGACTTCTTCCTATGGGCTTTTCCACTCGACTGTATGGATGAAAATACTGGGAATTTCGTCTTTGTAAACCCTTGTGTCAACTTCAATTGAGAATGATTTAGAGGCGAAATGAGAAAAAATTACCATCCAATCCTTCTCAATTTAAAATCTTGTCCTTCCTTTGAAAACGCTGAGCGGGTTGTAGTAGTAGTATGTAGTAGTTTCTTGGTAATTTTTGGAATTCTTCTTCTTCTCTTTTAGAGTTGGAATTTCCAAGTCCGCTTGTCGACTGTCGTCTACTTGTCTCGTCACCACTCAACTTTTATTATTCACAACATGACCGTTTTTAGTGCAATCTGTGCAAAATTGCCTTTTTCCAAACGACCTTTCAACTTGTCACACCAAATGCACTCAAACTTTCGCTTCACCCACAACAACTTTCCATCATTAATAATAACGTTTCAGCCACGAGTCTTTGCTTCCTACTTTCTTTGGGAGCAGCATTACAAACAAAAATGTTGTAAATCTGGCCCACATCCTACTGTCTATTCACACAGGATTCAACAAGAATCATAAATTTAACTTCTGTGTATACATTGAAGAATGTAGCTTGTGCATGTATAAATACGACGACTCAAAATCATTTTCAAGTTTCAAGTAGATTTTGAACGCCTCTGATTTTTAAAAATGACAGCTTTTCTCCAGTAATATACATACATCAAACAATCATGCCATTTCTCACCATTGTATTTAAAGTATGTGGAGTTTATGTATCTTCTGCTGCGGACGTTTCCGGATTTTCTGACAAGTCTCTATTATTTCTTCACGGTCATCATGTTTTGCTTTTCAGCGATTCTGCCTCCTCATCCATACAAAAGAGAAGCTTTCAACTCTAACGAGAAAGAATGCGAATCTTTTCACAAAAATATATTTATGCATGGGATTTGCTTGAATGGACGGGTATCGAGCCAAATCTTCAATTTCATCCAGTATTGATACCAAGAATCGTGATTCCAGAAACTTTTATTCTTCTTGCATCAGTTTCAGTTTATATTTTGATATTTTTGTCGGAATTGTATAAAGCGACTATAGTAAAATTTATGCTTCCAACTGGTGCTGGACTTGATCATCTACGCTTTTGCCGTTTGTACTCGCGAATTTCGTAATGGCAATCGTCCTCAAATACACTGCGTGCCATCTACAACAATTCAAAAAATGGATTTTGAGCTCAAATTCAAGCTACTGAAAAGATTAAAATTTTAAAATATATTGAATATGCCGACTCACCGTGCCTGCGCAAGTTTACTGTTTTCAAGTCTCACTTTTTCCGCTTCTTGCTTGAGTTTGTAGTGTTCGTGTATGGCCATCGCACCAAAAGCGATTCCAGCCGCAAAAACAAACAAGGTCGGAATTAGAAAATAGTAGAACTGTGAGTCGTTGTTCAGAGCGCAAGATTCGTAGCCGTACAAAGGCAAGATGACATGGTCTTGGTTTAAGCTGTGGAAAAGGTTATAAAATTATTTTAACTTTATCATTGAATTCAAAAAAAACTTCACCATACAGTATCACTTACTCATAAGCGTTTTGAATGCTAACGGCCACGCCGACAATGATCGCAGGTCCAACGAGCGCCACACAGCAATGAAGTGCAAACCGCTTGAAGCCTTCGGCTTCCAAATCTTCTCCAAACTTCGAATGTCTGGGTAAATAAGTCAAATTTTTTAAAATTTTGAAGCTACTATTTACTAAGTAGTCTACTAAGTTTTCTACATACCTCAAAACATGCCAAATGTCAAAGTTCATCACAGCAATCCAAAAGAATACCGACAAATGAAAGTAATGTTGAAGAATACCTATAAGTTGAAACAATTTAAAAATTACGCCAAAAGTTTAGTCACATCCACATCACACATGACTATATTTTCGAAAACAAATAGTTTTTTTTACCAATAGAGACACAGCGAGATGAGCCCAATTGGAGCCCTCGAGCGTTCCCAATCATCAGACACACAAAATACATGAACAAGCAAAACACAAAAACTGCTGAAGTCCACCCGTGAATATTTTCCGTCGGCCTTACCAACCCGTAAATTATCACATTTACGGCTAGCAAAATCGACGCAAAGACTAAAATCGAACCAAAGGCCGGCTTCCGAAGCTATAAATTTCATTGTGAAAATTGTTACAATTATTTCCCAAGACTGTTTAAAAGTTACAGTACAAAATTGGTAATTTCACCTCTGCTTCCGGTGATCTGCAAGCCAAAATTAGCTGTCGGTCACGTCTATGAAAGTAAGACAAGGAACTATTCTCACTGTCACCTGGAAACATGTATCCGTCAATACAGTACTCTGAAGTCCCCAGTTCTTCAGACGCAGGCTGCCATGGAACATGAGCTTTTGCCCGAGTTAGAACTGTTCCATCTTCGATTAGCTTGATGGCCTTGTACCGAGCATTCCGGTGACTGGTAGCGACCCGAGGATCCGTCATATACATCACCGGGTTACATGGAAGTCGTTCCTGCCAAATAATGGCGTCGAAGGTATCCTCATTCACGTTGACCGAATCTGAGCCTGATAGTTCACCGTATTGGATAATAGGCCGCCAACCTTGCTCCACTTCCAAAACGTCGAGATTTGTGGGACCCTTTTTGGCGTCATATTTCATGGCGAAACCCAAGGGCGCGCATTTGCGAATTTTTGGAACGTGGTTATCAGGGTCGTCCATAGGGCACAAGAGGCCTTGGACAAGGTCATCGTCGAATCTAAAAGTTAATAGAGGCTATAAGCAACATTTAAAGTTTTTTAGCATTAAAAAGCTACAAATTAAAAGAGTTGGCGTACCTGCTCAAACAAAATGACCTTGGCGGGTAATACACGTTGTTTATCTGTCCTGTTCCTGTTGAGTACTTCAACTTCAAGTACCCGTTTGGTAACAGAAAACCTTCCATCAGCTCGTTGATACTGAGGATACTTCTCTTGGCCTTTTGCAGTCCCTGAAGTTGTTCTTCAAGATCGAGTTTCCTCAAGCTGAATTCCACTGGACTGTTGCACTGAAATTTTTCAAATACATCCGAGAAAATTCTACCCGCATAGTATTCCTGTGCAGTCCAGAGGCTATTCCTTTCCACTCTCAAGGCTTCCATTTTGGATGTCAGGGGTTGTCGCAGCCATTGCGGAGTGTTGAAAAAATCGTAGTTGATTTCAGAATCATTGCACTTGGTCAAGTGAAACTTGGGAAGAGCAAAACTTAGTGTGTGTTTTGGTAATGAAGTTCCAGAGAAGGTACTGTTTGAAGTCCTCAATTGAGTAACGTCAGTATCCAAAGCTTTGGACATTCGAACCTGTCCATCATCAAGCTCTATGGTGGTCACAACTTGCGTAGCTTCAGTAGTCCTTACGTTATTGCTGAATTCGAAATCAGTCGAAATTCCTCCAGAAACTGTTGTTGTGGCCCCTTCCACTTTGCTCTCCAGGTCTTCAGCAGTACTTGAAACCCCAAAGACAATGAGGCACAAAACAACTACTTTCATGCTTCCGCCCGCCATTTTTCCCTGGCTTCCAGATCACAATACCGATTGAACAAGAATGCTGAAAGATGATCCCAAGACGAGCTTAAAACATGGTTGCCTATTCTTAGTAGGCGTTTTCCAATACCGCGTTTTCATTGAATAACTTAGAGCATGATATACAGGTATTCGCGAAAATATTGCCAAAATGCATAAATAACTTGTTGCTCCCCGGCAAACCTGCAGCAGTTTATTTGTTCCACTATAGCGAAAAACTCGTTGTTTTAATATTCCATTTTTTGCCAAGCTAAGCTAAATGTGATGAGAGATGTGCAGGTGTACACTTGTTACATTGAACGCCTCAGGCCACGGTTATCTTCTCTTCCAGTTCTCCAGAATACATCCAACTGGTTTGAGGCAACTCGCATCTTCGCCCCAGGCAAAACAGGGTCATTAATCAGGGCGAAATTCTCCAAAAGTAGATATTAAACAGCAGTTCAAACCACCAAAAAAGTGGTTTTTATAATCAAGATTCAGCATTCCATACGAGCAATTATAAGCTGGATTAACTGTATAAAATTCGCACAAATTTTGCTATCACTTTGAATATATACAGTTATATTCCATGATATTTTCCAAGCTCTTTTGCTCCAACCGGCCATCCATTTGGAAATCAATGCAGCATTGGATCCATTCTCAGTCAGTATATCCAGTATATACTCGATATTCGATTTCCGCGCAATTTTACCTCTCTTTCGGTCCATTCAAACTGGGAAATTCCATTTGACGAAAACTCCCAATTCACCACGGACACAAATTGAATGTAAAGCCTCTCTTTCCTTGTTGAAAAACATTGGAGCCTCTTCTCCCTTGAGCTTGAGTTGAGGAGTGGTTGCTGTATACCTTCTCGCCGAAATTCCGATATTATTCGGATCAACACAACACGTCAAGTTACTCAAGTTTGCACGGCTTCTCTTCTTTCTATTCAGCAGAAGGCTGCTTGCTGGGGCTGTTGTATTATTGTCGTCGTCGACGACGAGAAGAGTTTTCTCTTGTTGTTGTTGTTGTTGTAAACTTACCTTGGTTCAGTCAGCTACAGCTATAGAAAAACATAATAAAATCCAAACAGGAACTCCTACTACTCTACTACTACTTCTTGGATGGAAAATCCGGCTTCTTCTTCTTCTTGTTCCATCGAGCCATAAGGCACACGCAATTTACTAGACCCCAGAGAAAGTGGCGGCTTTGCCTCCATGTCCCGCCGAGAAAGTAAACCCAATTGATGTATGGAAACACACGATTACGAATAAATCACTTCACTCCTCCCGTCTATTTATATACTCAAAGCGTCAAGGCTTTAGCAGCCACCAACCAAACTTTCACCTAATACACCGACACAAATATACCGACACAACTTGGCCCTGTCGTGTAGTAAATAATGCATGCCACAAGAACAAATAATTTTCAAATTGCATCATGAATTCTAATCATTATATTGCCGAATCATGTTCAAGATTCCGAACGTGACATTCCAGTCGTATCTTGAGCTTCATTCCCTGGCTCAGTCAGTATTCAACTTGACGTGCTTCAAAGAGACAAAAGCTCCAAAAGGTTTCCATGACAACTATGGCTCGAAATGAAAGCTTCGTAGCGTTTTCTTAAGCCCGATTAACCAACTTATTATTTGAGTGGTAGACAGAGTAGGAATATATTTATATATATAAACTCACTCTCGCTCTCCATTAGCGAGTCTGTTGTAAACTTTTCTCAAGCGGAAGCAAACACACAACAACACCTGTTCCAACCACCGACAAACCGCAACGCTTTCCCTCTGTGTTTTATACTCTCCGCGAGCGGCACACAGGCGAAAGCTCCTGCGAGTGCAACTCGGTGCTCTCGCTCTCTGCAAGAGAAAAAGTTATCCCTGTGCGCCCAGCGTAAGTAAACAGATTTGTAGGACGTGCGTCGACATTTTTTCCAATTTCATCTTTGTCTCCATCTGTCACTCGTGTCGACGACATGCAACTTTGCTTTCGCAAGGTTCCATAAGGTACACAATTCTGTCAATATTCTTTTCAAACGACGCACCTGGATCGTCATGGTTTCTTAAAAAATCCGTGTCTTCTTCTAGAACAGAAGCAACTTTTCTTTTGGAATTTTCCCTGTAAAGCTATACTACACTTAATTGCTCCAGTTTTACCATGGCAATCCAGAGCAGGTTTTAATACCGACAAACTATTCGAGGAGTCAGTCTGACTCGCAGACTTATGTTCTTCCCTGGTACTTTATTTCTTTGTGGGTTTCCAATAAATTGGGATTTTGTTTTTATCTTTTTCTTCTCCAAGATAGTGTCTCTTTTTCTCTCTCTCTCGTGGAATCTTTGAAGGATTATAGTCTCATTTAGCCGGCGGTAAAGCCGAAAAACTATAAAATTGTTCTAAAGACGCGTAAAGATTTCATTCCATGGCGTTTTAATGTGCCAACTTTCTCTCGGGAGACTTGATCAAACTGTGTGTGTATTAATGGCCCACTTGTTATTGTTTCAAACTATTTTATTATTGGCGGAAGGGGTGGCAGATTTACGAGTCGGGTGGTTTAAAACCAATGGCAATCTGCTTACTTTTTATTGCTTCTTTGGCAAAAGTGGTTGGTGAGTGTGGTGGTGTCTTGTTTTTCAACCGCCCCCTAAATTAATGCATTGTCGTTAGCCGGCCATTTGTCGTTATGTAATCAAACTCATTAGTTAGTCTCGTTGTGTATTTCAAGAGAGAGAGAGGTGGGGAGACGGAAAGAAAAGATAGGGCAAGTTACGACGAAAAGAGCTTTAGATATCGGGCGGTAAATTTGTGAGAGACGGAGACAAGGACTAAGGACGCTGATGCCGAGGACGTCCAAGAAGCGCCGGGCTATTAAGGGGATATAAAAAGTTTTGTGCGGTTGGAAGCATTGAGGCCGAGATTTAATGAAACTTTCCCAAATTATTCCCACATATGTTTTCGGCCTGACAAGAATACAAATCCTGGCGAGAGCCTTCCGATAGTCTCCCGCAGCCACCCCAATTCCCGCAAGTCTTATTCGCCCAATCTACTCGAAGCCTCGGAGGAACCAAGCGACACCGTATTACATATAGACAGGCGGCAAGCTTGTGAATTCTGTGAGCTGTCACACAAACACCCAAGTTACCTCCCGAAGACTTGGACTGATATTACCCGCGCCTCCTGAAGTTTAAATCCCCGCATATCTTCCGAACGTCCGGATTACACGTCATAAATCACAATCTGAAAAAGCCGATATCAACAAATAAGTCGCTTGTGTTCGGCTGGTTGTTTGGAAATATGTAGTTGCAAGAATCATGAGCGTGGAGAGAATCGAATTCCGATTCAAACTCCATGAGGTTGACAGCAGAGGTACCACCAAGGATTTTGGAGCTTCAGAAGGTTGGAAATTTCAGATTTTGGTGTATATGATGAACGATTAAAATGCCGTTTCACTTCATTTCTTAAAAACCTTAAATCTTAATTTTGTTTCAGACGAGCTTATCAAAAAGGACGAGAAAGTTAAAAACCGGGCACCGTTGAACGTACAACTAGCGCCATCTATCGTATTTACTCCTTTTTGGTGATTCGACTGGAGAATCTGCGAAATCCGAGTTTACAATTATTGTTCAGTCTCTCTCTGTATAGAAAATCTGAAAATTACCTAATCTACAGACTTGATTGCATAGCAAATAGTAATATATAATAGCGAAGAATTAATAAATACACAGCCTAATTACTGCTCCTGCACCAACGTCATACTGATCCAGTCCCGTTACATTTCTCATAAACCCTCTTTTTAACCTTGGTCTTGAAAACTTTTTGAATTTCGTCCAGTGACTTTTGTTTTGTTTCGGGTACACACAAGTACACGTAAACCACGCCCACTAGACATATGAAGGCCAA
>JAQGBJ010002916.1:0-14486 GCA_034698345.1 Sphaeridia pumilis
AGGCGGCGGCGATGGGTTCATTAACGTAATGTTGTGTGGAAACCATGCCGGGACTTCGAAGAAGTATCCTGCCAGCTTCTAGGATTTCGGATACTCGTCCAAGCCCAAAACGAAGCACTGCCACGCGGCTTATCATACTCAACAAAACATGTGGCATGAATAATAGATTTGTCTTTATCAAACCGAAGTTGTTGTGGCATAAATCCTTAATGTATTAACTGTATAACGGTGTAATTCTTAGGACGATACATACATCCATACTTCGTTAGACCATTTGGCAACATTGGGTTTGTGTCCAAAATATATCCGACTTCATGTTATCTTGTTGCATATAAACATATGTCTCGTTTGGACATATCCACGCCGCTTCAGAAAAAGGCAATCCATTTCCATCTTCAATTACGTTTATACAACAACGTAAGACGAAACTAGTTGATTCTTAGAAGCCATTAGATACGCTAGACGCCTCGTTGTCTACAAAATCGTGTTTCAGAACATAATATTGTAGTCCAAGGTTTGTCGCCCTGTTTTTTCCATTAGACAATTTGATGCTTCTAGGTGTTTTGTGCCGCTGTAAGTCTAGCAAAAGAGTCTGCAACATTCAAAGAATATCTAGTAATTTCCAAGCAAGCCCATTTATTTAGCCTCGGGCTAAAAATTCTTTGAAAGACTTCTTTTGTGAACCTTTTAATTTCCTGCAGCCTGTGCATGATCTCGTTTAAACTTTGAACTTTTGCTTTGTGCATTCTTGCATTAAAGCTGCTCATTGTGACCTTATCAGATTTGGAAAAGTTGGCATATTTCACCCCTCGAACGAAAAACTTTTACAAGCCTTGGCACTCTGGCAAATTCAACCGACCGTCACACTACTCATTATTAACGACGCGTATCGCGACTACCATCTCAGACAGCTTCAGCTGCAAGTCATCCACCAATGGCCTTCGTCCTGCAGATTCATCAGAGTATTTATAGCCATGTAAAGCTGCAAAAGTTGCATCGGCTGCAACTCATCCAGGAACAAGGAAACACAAGCAAGTCGATAAAAGATATGAAGCGAGAAAGGCTTGAACGGTTTACGGTCTCGGAAATATGACAGAAATATTAAACACATAGCTGAACAGTATATTTCCAGAAACCAGCTGAAATTGCAATGAGCCGTGTAGCAACTTCATAGCTTTAGCTGTCGTTTAAATTCTTTACCAGATTGGCTCGCCATCAGCTGACAGTCCCAAACCCGTAAAAAATTCAAGTTAAGAATTTTGTCCAGGAGCTCTAGAAAATATACAAGCTTTGTTGTTGCTGTTGTTTGATTTCCATCTAGAAGCCTGATTCAGCAAAAAACTTCCTATTTTCTAAGTTTGATGACGACAGCACGGACCTAATTTCCGCTCCCGAATAATTATGATGAGATACCAAAAAACCTCTATCCCGACTTCATATTTTCCGGTATCTTCTTATCAATATCTTTACTCATTATGATTATGATTACGACAACCGTAAAAGCGTCACTGCCTTCTCCATGGTTCGTGAAGGCGAGATTTACGTTCAACGCCACGCTTCTCAAGAGAACAACATTCCCAGGTCTTTTTTTGCCGTATTAATCACCCGGGTAAATTCTCGAACTGAGATACATACCCGGAAATGTACGTGCAAGTATATCTACGACTTGTTTCACAAAACAAATGCAAAGATCATGCCCATATTAACCTCCAGCAACCTGAACTCGGATTTTTACCCTTCATAAACCCGCAGCTTTTTTGCTACATATATTTCCAACATGCTAATGCCATATTTACTATTCTTAACTGATTTTGGCTTGCAATTTGGCTCTGTGAAAACAAGTCATTATTCTTCGACATTGGCGACAGTAAGTCTGCAACTTTTGGCTCTGTACACTATCTTGCCATAGCGAAAATTTTCTACCGGTAGTATTTACACGTGTAAACACTTTGGACATCGAATTCTTCATAACTGTTTCCATAAGAACACTACTTGAAATAATTTAAAAAGCACGTAAACTACACGGTTTTTAGAGTCCTCTAGAAAAATGTCACATTGCACTTTAAAAAATTCCAACGGGTAATGACGCGATGTAAATTTATTTAGCCCTCCTATGTAACCCTGTTTACGAAAAATCCTCCTTCTCCACCCTTTTTTCTCCCCCACTGGCCGTAAATCAAACCGGGTCTTTTCAAAACAATCGGGCATTCGATCCGGGAAAATAATGCCCGGAAACTAATTTACTAACGGGTATTTCTCATGTCTCTCACTCTCTCAATCGAACCAAAGCGACGAGCCCTTCTCGCCCGTCTTTCGTCATGCGGTTCCCTCGAAACTACCACAAGCTTAAATGGATATATCACCCAGGTTTTTTCTGAGCGAGACAAACTGAATAATCCTCCTCCACCTCATTCAACAATAAAGAATAGGCGCTCGTCTAAATCCTCCTTGGAGAAATCGTTACCAAAACATAGGATCAATAGATTTGGATTTTGTAAAAAAAACTTCACAAGCGTACAATTCCTTGGAAACAAAAATCCTGGTTATTGAATGCCCGAAAAATTCCTGCTGCTGCTAAATATACGTGTACTTTGTACAAACTAGGTAATGAACTACAGGGAACGCGTACTTGCTGTATTGACAATAGCGTTAGCTTATCATCATAATTTATTCACGTCTATCACACCCTCTACAAGTCTCACACTTATCTCATTGACAAAATGCAATTTGCCGGCTGCCGTACAAGGTCATTGGAAAAAGAGTTACGCTTTTGAAGCTTGAGAACCTCTTGAGAAAAATCACTTTTTCTATTGCATTCCTATCATGTATTCACGCTCGTATCTTTAAAAGTGCATAATAATGCGCCCGGATTTTATGACCTCCAATGCTGTTTCTTTGCCATTTTCTCGTCAACTTTAAGAATAGCAAAGGTGAAGTTGGTATCTTTCATCATCAATGTAATTTACGCCGAACGCTTCCTACAGTTCCAACAGTTTTTGGCATCAACTTCGGAGAAACCATCACAAACTTCCTAATCTGGCTACAAGGTAACTTTTCACAATTACACTTGCACTCTTGTCTGTCGTCGTAATTTCTCAAGCTTTCCCATACATGCAGCAACTTGGATTCGACACACAGATTACAGGCTGTTTGCACATCTCACACCCCTTCGTCTGGCAGAAGTTTTGAACGTGTTTCAGTTCCCACCCAACCACTTTAGGTAGGTTTGAGATTCACTAAGAGTCGAGAGATTCTAGAAAATGCACAAGATGAAAAGCACTCATCTATTCCTCGAAATGACTCCTCATTTAGAACGACAAAAGAAATGCTCATTCGTTAATGGGACGGAAGGAGACAGATGACGAGATAACACACATAACGTATCTAAAATACTCGAAAAGCTTTCTGCAGGGAGGATGCAAGAAACCTAGAACTCAGACCCAAACATTTATCAAACTCGCTATAATAAATCGGGATTCGGGCGGGAATTACAAAAGTGAAGAGGACTGTAACATTGATGCAGGGTTAGTTCTTACGGCTTTTTCTTCAACCCTTTGCTTCATTATATTCATTACTTGCATTACAAACTCTCAAGTTTGAAGTATAGGGAAAAAGTATCACAACTATTTAATCCTCTTGACTGCTTCCATCCCTGCTCTCTCAAGCCATACGTTTTGTTCAATCAAGGTGATCCGATCAAAATGATTACATCAAAACTGCATCCAAGGTTTATACAGAATTACATATATATAGAGTTGCCATGGAAATCTCAACCAAAGGCACTTGACAGGCAGTCGGCTCTTTTATCGTGTTTTTGTACTCGTTCACAACTAACTTGATGCTCAATGGTCAACAAGAAAATTCTAAGGCTTGATTCGTTTGATTGGCATGGTCATATGAAGGCGTCTGATTTATTTCCCCCTCGGTCAGTAGCTGGATCATTCATCGGATCGACTTTATCAAGTAGCATGTATCGGAAACAAGGGAAACCGCAACAGAAACCATTGGAATACCACAGACAGACAGCTAGACAAAAACAAAATCCGTCCCGCTTCAGCAGCCTCTGGTCAAATTTTTTCGGCGTTTGGTCAAGAGTTCATGATTTTAGAATTCAAAGAGATTCAATCTTTTTTGGGCCAAGAATATTATATATACTGTGATATATAATTCAAGTCAAGGTAAAACTGCATACTGGGAAAATATTCATCCTGCACTGCACCATTGGCACTGACCCAACGTAAATTCAGCTATATACGTGTACTTCAATTTCACCAGCATCAGATTACGCGATTCTACACCAATCCTGTACACTACAACTCGGTAACATTTGTAATTTCCTCTCTGATCCCATCTGCTTACTCTGCAAAGCCCGAGCCTACACTCTCGGGCACGTGCCTGGCAGGAAACGGACTGCATTTTTGAAATTGCTTCCACTGCAACGTTACGTCAGATTGCATTCTGCATTTTCCAGCTGAGGCACCAGGTAAAATCAACATCAAAAACAACACGCAATATTTTACGCACCACCAGAACCCAACGCTGTCAATAATTATATCAAGTTGTTATATCAAGATTTATCAATTTCGTCATCATCCTCCTCCTCTTCTACCCTCAACTAACCACGGCTAATTAATTGCCTTATGAGCTTATATAATTCTGCCTTCAATTTCCTGACTCACCCGCCCCTTCTTACTTTTCAGCAGTCAGTTTTAATTTCTCTTTGTATCCTGACAGAATATATTACATTAAATTGCATGCCTCGTCCCCAAACATTGTATTTAAATCCACGTCTACAGGATCTATATAATTCAACTTCGACTCTCGTCAGTTTCTGTTTGACTTTCGCTGCATTTTTCACCCGTTTTTCTCTCAGGCGTTTATCTTTGCCGCCGTCTGTGAAACGCCCTTGAAAAGTGCAACAGCGAATGTACTTTTGAATTTCGTCTTTTTCTCTTTGCTGTTCAAACAACCTTAAGGCTTTGGTAATACTGCAAGACGTATCGCATGCAATCCATCTTTTTATCCAAACCGCATCACGAAACTTGGAGTCAGCCGTCGCTGCTCCCAAATTTCCCACTTTCAGCCAGAGAAACTTTCACTTGGACAACCATCGCCAACAGATGCTTTATTTTCTGAATATTCAACCCTTGTGTGTTTCGCCGCCGTCGTGTAATAATTGGACTAGGATCAAGTTGGATGAAACAAGAAAAACTCATTCGTTTCCCCAGGAGTACATACAAAAGTACCGGTTAAACAAACCGCTTCCTAAAGCTTATGTATCCCTGTACTCCGCTTGATAGCAAACAACAAGGGGAGAAAATTTCATTCCAACCAAAAACTCACCCCTTCGCCACCCTCATCATCTTAGAGAACAGAAGCAAAATGTACTAGCCTGGACGTACGCAAAGGTAACAAATGAAGGATGAACTAATACGAGTTTGGAGAAAGCAAGTTTTGGGCTACAGCTCTTTCTCTGAAACAGTTGCAAGGAAAGGGGATCTAGTAAATCGTCCTGTAATGATTCATGTTAACATTTGTGGAGAACTAATTTCGTCGTCCTTCAATAAGCTTAAGCTTATAAAGCTTTATGGGCACCCGCATACGTTTAATAAAGCAGCGAGGGGCCATGGTGATGGTTAGCCAGGCAAAAGTGTACACATTGAAATGGATGCCCAACTCTGCTAACAATATCAAAGCCTCAATGTAAACAAAGCCAAATGATCAAGCGGGTTCCCAAGTTGCGTTGCTTGAAATGCAAACAAAAGTATCGGTATTTTGGTTCTTGATTTTTGGATGTATTGCTCTTATGAAGCCTTCACTTCGGAGTCTCTGAAGTTTCTTCTGCTGGCGGTGGTAAAAGGCAATTATTGGTTTCTGTCCTGTTCAAACAACGCCTGAGGCTCTCTTTCTCAAAGATTTCAAAGGAGCTCAAGCTTAGGTAAATATGAATGTGTGGGGTACATTTATTAGTAGGATTTTTTTGGCATGGACGCGGTCATAAAAATTTCAAAGTGAGATATATAAAATTCATAAGCTAATCTCCATGGAACCTGGCCAGGGGAGAACAAAGAGGCTTTGGAGACAAATTTTGCAAACGTGCCTATCCAGAACAAGCAGCATGGCATTGCAGCAATATTAGAAGAAGCTATTTGTGGACCTGCAGAACTTGGCCAAAATGTACAAAGAGCACGGCATACCATAGAAGAAGTCCATTAAGATTTTATGACCTCAAGTCTTATATAGACTTGCAGAGCTTGGAAGAAGAGCGCATTTGGACACTAATGCATTTGAGGTCGCTGTCGTTTCATAATAATTACAGGTCATAATCTGACATGGCTTTCGGATCCCTTTAAGCTTACGGTTCAAGGACTTTCTTCCCGGCAATCTCAAGAGAAGCTGGAGCAAATATTCGCAAATCCCGCTGTGTTTGTCGTTCATTGGATCCATTCAAAATTTAGCCCATTTTGGATTAAAAACTGTAGTTTGTCCCGCGAAGCATTTCTGGACTAGCGTTTCTTAGCTTCAGCAGTCTAACGGTGCTTGTTATAGAAGCGTAATAAAAATTATAGCCTTCACTGTTCCTAGAACACCTGCGTCCACAACCGGATTCCCCTGGAGAAAAAAATAGTTTCAAACACAAGAAAAGAAGAGAAAGAGCTCCAACTTTTCCATTCACACAAGCTTTTTCAACTCTCTCTCTCCCATACGTACATACACGTTAAATTGGTTTTGTGTTCTGCTGCCATGTTTGGTCTTGGTCGTACTTCTTGAAGCCCTGACTTGAGGCTCAGCGCTGGGCGCTGAGCGTGTGTTCCTCCAAGATATGACTTGTGGCATTCGCATAAATCAAGAGGTTGGACGGATCGATCACGATTTTTGCAATGTGGGTCTTTTCTCTTTTTAGGAATTTCTTTCAGCCAGCTCTCTTGGTGGTCGACTGTAAGTAGCGAGTGTTGACACGGAGAGATAAATGGCCGCCGGTGGGACACTAACCACCAGCGGCAGGTTAGGTTTACCTACGTTTTTTGTGCAAGCCTAACCTACTTGAAGTTCAAGCCTTTTCTTCTATTTTCAACTCTTGAAAATTTCAACAATTTTTGCAATTTCATTAAAAATATACCCTGAGTAAGCAAAAATATTCTCTGGTCCCAAAAACCTGCCCCAACATTTTTTACTGACACGTACACTTTTTTCCTCCACTTCTCGTAAAAATCTTATGAGTTCATAAAATTTCTTATGGCCTTGATAAACACCGCCCTAAAAAAAGACTTTATAAGTCAGAGGTCGGCTAAGTTTTAGCGGCAAAATGTTGGAAGTATGTGAGCAATTTATAACGTCTTCAACTTGATTGACTTTCCCCAAGGCTTGAGTAGTGTAGAACCACATTACCATTGTCATCAACTACTGTCATGATCATAAAAGCGTATAAAAAGGCAGATGGAAAATGCTGAGAACAGGAAATTGAATGAGGAGAAAAATACTATACTTGTAGTATATTCGCTAGTTAGTCTAGAAACTTGGCTGAAGCGCCGAAGGCGCTTCAGGCCAAATGACACTAGACGTGGTCGTTACCGAAGTTATTACATCGTATACTTTCTTATAAAGTGCTGAGTTGAGTGAATGAATAATGCTAGTCGTTCATCAAAAAAATTACACTCTACTTTTTTAATACAATATTTTGAATTAATTTCAATGAGCTACAACATAAGTTGCGAAACTTGGCAATCTTTCATTAAAAGCCTGGCGACTTTCCTAGAGCCTAGAACAAGTCAGTCTATTTTCTCCAGCATCTGTTCTTTGGCTCGTGTCGCGAATAATAATTTACTTGATAACAAGTTGGCGAAACTGCACTCGAATCCAGCTCCAGCACGTCCAGTGTCATTACACGAATCAATGTCACTAGAACAGCCAAGAAACTTTCTTTGCAGCAAGTGGTAAATTGGAACAGATCTTCATCGTGCTCAGAAATTCAAACTGGAAGTCTTCCGAATCTGGGATCTGGGCGTAATTAGCACCGCGGGAAATTTCAAATCTTACAGGTTCTTTGCTATACCTCGACAAAGCTTCCGCTGGACAAGACCCAAACGCCATAACATGTGGTATTCGATTTTCTCGTAACGATAACGACAGGTACTTGCAACAATAACAAGATGCAACCAATCCTGAAAATTGTTATTACTACAACAACACGTAGACACGATTGCTTTCTGTCACTGTCAGAGGCTCTTGGGAAAAGCTCGATTGCAAACTGCAAGTATTTCTTGCTCTGCCCACTTGCAAGATACCTCGCCAGATTATTCTTGAATACATCGCTTCGAGCCCTGCAATAACACGAGAGTCGTTCACCGTTACTACTTTGCGCGGACTGACCTTTTGAAAAGTACAATGTCAGCAAGGAAAGACGAGCAACGAGAAACGTATACACAAAGGGCACTTCTTGTACAGTAGCATTCAGGCAGAAATTTAACCTCGATTCCATACATACTGTCATTGCCATTTCATATTATATTAGATGTGTGTCTTGATTCTTTCTCGGAATCTCCAGGAGCGGCAGCCACTTTCTCCATCCTCTAAGCTGCGGAACCACGGAAACGCATCCCGGAACTACTGAACACATACATTGTCATTCCTGTCCCCGCTTCGTTTCTTCCGCCGGATGTCTCGTATTAGAGCTTTCTTCCCGAGAACGACATTGCCGTAAATATTTCTCCTATTATTCGATATATTCAGTCGACTGGACACAACTGGAACCACCATGTAAATGTCTGCATAATGTCCATGCCAAACTTGGTTAGACAGAGTCCAGTCCAGCGGACAAAATGCCTTTTTTCCGCTTAATCTGTTCCTAACAACGGCTTTCTTTTGTCCGATTTTTTTTTCTAGTCTTGTACAAGAAGAGGAGTCAGTTTAAAATTCCCGTGAATTTCTTATCGACAAACGCCATTGTTCCCGTAGTAATATACGTTACGACGACGCTTCGTCCTCGTAAATCCTTCATGTATTCAGAAACTGGCGGCCTTCTGATCCCAGCTGGTTTCCTCAGACTTGGCAAGTTGTGAGGCCATTTTATTTATTCCTTGATTGTCCAAGAAGAGCAAAGCAAAAAGCAAACATGCACCAGTGTCACACATACACGATTCATCCGGAAAACGGACAGAATCACGTAATCTTTTTTTTGTTCCGTGGGGAATCGCTTTGGATGTTTGCTTCTGGACAGGCTGGACTTTTGGTCGCTCGCTGGACAGTCTGAAAGCAAAGGGTTTCCTGAATCTTCCCCTTTGATTCTTCAAACGGAAAAGTCTGGAGCTTGAAAGCAGTCGACAACTTTTACAAGTATGCAGCAGCCAAGGGAAAGTTTACAGCGTAAACTGGTCTCAAAGCGCCTAAAGAGCTTCAGATGGGACACATGGGTCAGCAGCTGTAAACTTGTTTCAATTCCGCTTAGCGCTTCGTCTCGGATTTATTTTTCGTGTAAACTTTCTGCCTCTTTTTAGTCTCCAGAGACTAAATGAGTATTGCAAAGAATAGAATTTATCCAATTGATAGTTTTTACATAAGGTTCGGGTCAGCTGATGACCGCTCTGTTTCGTTCAGGACCATTGAATATAGCCAAAGTGCACCTGAAGAAACTTGGGAAAAATTACCAGATATTTTTTCTAGCTTCTAAAGCTAGAGCAGTATCAAATAAAAATATGTAAGAGCAAAACGATATTATTTTCGAATATATTTAAACGCATCTCTCCGTCTCCAGCTCTACAGAAACCCCGAAAATTACAACCGGGTAACTCAAGAGCCCTTGTTCCAAGTAGACGAAGGAATCATAAGAGACGATGATGATAACTTCATTAACGACGTGAGGTAAATGAAGAGTAAAGAAGATGCGCTTTCAACTAATAGCACTAATAGGCTCACATACACACAAACCCGCGTAAAATGGCTTGCCGCAAGCCAAAAAGATTGTAAGACTGGTAAAGCTATCATGTTCTTCGTCAGTTTCTGAGAGAACAAGGAAAACTGCTTCTTCTTTGAAGCGGAAGTTGCTCCAGCGAAAATTGAATAACCAAGATAGAACCGAAACACAAATTCACGCTGCAAGGAGAAAGCAGCGCTGCTGATAGCTGCGCTTCAAGTGTCTTGCAAGAAAGCCAAGAAACGTGTTCATCTTGAGGACGCTCTTCTACCAATATCTCATTACTCGATGGTATGCTTTTCAATGGCTCTGACGCTTCTGCAGCCTGCGTGTAATTTGATCTTGGTTCATGTAATAATGACTTTGAAAATCCTCTTGTGGTTGCATCTAATGCCAAAATGATTTTCTCTAAGATGCATTTCATCTTGATATTTTCCCCATCGGCTCATTAACGCCGTGCAGGTGAAAATTAACTTGTCCAACGTGGTTTATAGACTGCGTATAATTTAAGCTAGACGTTTCTTTCAGAAACTTGGAAGTTCAGCTGTTCAGCAAGGCTGAAGCTTCATCAAACTTTTCCGCTGACACCACAGCAAGCTGGTTCATCGCAGTTACTAAAAATCTTGCCCCAACTTTTGACTTTCCGTCTTGTCAGTCACGAAAAACAAATTAAAACTTTGTAAACTAGCTTTTTAAACTTGTGATTTGGTGCAGTGGTGAGAGCAGAAAAGTTTGATGAAGTCTTCGTCACCTTGTGTCATTTCCGTGTCAAACTTTTCCCTTCCTTACAACAACTTGATTACGTACAACTGACTAAAATTAACCAGGAAATCAAGGAAAACGCTGGTAAAAATACATGAAAAACTTACGTCCATCTCCAAAAGCGTCAGCAGTTCTGAAAAGAGCTACGCCAAAAATGGCAAGTGTCGTCGAAATGGCAAGCGTCCTTGTTGTCCAAAACTCCATCGATGACGAAGACTTGGTCTTCTTCTTCCTGTCCAAGAGGATCTTCTTCTCTTGAGACATTTTGAAGCACTCACTACTACCAGGACGTCGTCGCCCAATTTCACTATTTCTCACGTTCTCTATGGTTTATCTTGAAAAGTGTCTTCTATGTACTTGTAAAGCTACAAAATACTAGATTTTGGAAGTTGAAGCAGCAGCTTCCGCAGCATCTTGGGTCCGTTGTTGTTGTCAAGATTGTGTCCTTCAACAGTTTCGCCGGTATCTTCTGCTTAAGCGATAAGAAGGGAAGCCAACTGTCTTGGAAATGTCTGAAGATGTTGTGGAAATGCACGTGTGAAATCTTTGAATATTTCAAGTTGTTGAATCCGAATCCAGTCAGTTTAACTTTAGTACTTGTATTTGGGAATGCGAACTGTACAAAAACTGCCGTATACACAATGGCTCCTAACGATGGGAACTTTTCGAGCAACCTCGGAGCACTATTGTCCGCGTTTTTTACCCGTTTACCCGATTTCAATTTAAAATTCCACAAGGGACACAATAACTCCAAAGGGAATCTTCCGATGCATTCATTCCAGATTTCAAAAATGATTACATGCAGCGGCACGTGGTCGTACCGATGCAATCTTGAGAGTAATTTCCGGGTTTTCAGAATCTGTAAAGATACAAAATACCAATTTGTTACTGAAGTAAGCCTTGAAAAATCCCGCTGCAGCGTCACATTCAAAAAGAATTTTTGGCAGTGTGCGTTACATTAAAAATTCCGAAGTATCAACTTAACTTGAGCAAAATATTTTAATATTTTTTATGCGGAATGCGAAATTACATAATATTATATTTGCCAACCCAGGACTTGAAATTTTTATTTTTTGGCAATACTTCCTTCAACAAACCTAAACATTTTCTACCGCCCCCAGCCAAAACAAAGACAATTGGGAAAGTACTCCCAGAATATTCGCCTTAAATTTTGCTCCCAATGTTCCCTTCCCTGAGTTCTTTATCTACATTTATCTCTAATGTCTTTGTGCATAAAAAATTTGATGTCTTTGCAAGAAATTCTCCAGGATTCCGCTTGTTCATTCCACAACTTATAAACTGGATAAGAAAATATTCTGCAAAGTCACAAGGGCGAATTTAGTGTCTTGGCTTTTTTTACTATGCAAAAGTTGCTCTTGTCGCATATATTGTTATACAAGGATAAAAGCTTTCCCCTTTACGCAATCATCATCATGATCTGCTCAAGTCAAGCCGTGTCTCTCCTACTTTGCTGAATATGGCAAAATACCAAGCTCATTTTTTTCTCATTTAAGCAAAAAAATACTTGGCCTTTTCTCTCTTCTCTTTCAGAAACATCAGAAAGAGGACAAACAAAAAGATATAACATTTTTCTCCTTTGTCTCCTCTATTCTTGTCGCTTATTCATTCTTATTGTCTTTATATTCTTTTACGCCTGCTTTTACCCAAATGGCTTCCAAGTTGGTCCCATTAGGAGAAGAGCAGGAAGAAGTCAGTTTTGAGACGCATTAGCACAAATCAGCCACTTTTACTAATATTTCCATGGAGATCATGTCAAGAAAAACAAGGCAAATTTGTCATGGAGAAAAAGTAAAATTAAACGTATCGAGAGACGCTCTGAAGATGATACCTAAAAACAAAGTACTTCCAAATGCGATACGTACGCTTCACACGACTATCGGATTTCCACCCCCATAAGAAAAGTTGCTGGAGAAAAAGAAGAAGATGGATGAGTGACGTCAAACCCTTGTAATGTAATTAGGTCTGGAATCGGGTGTCAATTACTACATCTTGAATGCCTAAACCGGCATTATTCACCGTTATGTTGTATGTATTTCAATTTGTTGTATGGCGAATATCCTAGACCTACTTTAGCTGAAAGAACGTCGAATCTTGCTGAATGGAGCCTCCTCAACTGACCAAAGTTTACACATTGGCACATAATGGAGAAAAGTAATTAAACTCGCGTGATTCACTTCAAGTTTCACCAAAGCCTGCTCAATTTTCGACGGACTTGTTTCTCTGGACTTTCTCCTGGAATATCCCGCGCTGTTGCTCTTTTCTGTATACACGAAATGAGCCAAAGTTTTGTTCGGTGTCAGCTGATTACTCCTATACAAACATAGAAGAAGCGGTTCCGCCCCCTTTCTCTTCTGGAGGCTTCGACCGCCGTATTGGAGCCTTGAGCTCCTGGACAAGCTGGATTGACAGCAAGAGCACGCTGTTATGGAATGAACCCTTTTTTTGGAACAAGTGTACTGGACAGACAGCTGTGAGCAAGGCACAGCAAACTCTAGTTTTCTTGAGACAGAAACAAAGAATGACTGGACGACGTCGCCGGCTGATAAACCAGCGATCGACAGCTCCTTTTCACGCACACCACCAAAGCAACCAATTTTCCGCCAACTTGAAAATGACTGTTGTTGAGCGAACAAGTAAACGACAAGGAGCGACCAGGTGACATGTTTGTCATGTCGTGTTCAACTCGAATGACTCGAGAAGAAAAGTAGCAACTACTTTTGAAATATTAATGAGAGTATAAATGGAACCAAGTTCGGCGGCAGCTGAACTGACTGAACTAGAAGTACGGGCGGCGGTATCATTTGCGGTCTGCTTTTGACAAGCGACAATCGGCGCTAATGTCATGCGAATACACGTGTCTGTCAAAAGTTGGATTTCTGATATTGTCGCATTGCATGTTTTTATATGGAGGGGATGGAAGAATGCGGGAAATTTGAGTTAAGCGTTTCGTGTTACTTGAATATATATAGTTGACCAATTTGAAAATTGACAAAATCCAGTAGCCCCAAGTTCATGACAATTTATTGCTGGACAATTTAGGCTCCAATAAAAGGCGCTTCAACCAGAGTTCAGTCGACATAGTTTTTGTGTGTGTCCAATCTAGAAATGTTGTACGCCGGTGGCAATGGCAATTACGCTAATTCCATAGCCAACTCGAGTGCCAATTTCCTCACCGCCATTAGCTTGATTGGTATAATCGTTGTTTGCCACCACGACGACTATGTTTATGCGATTTATATATGTCCAGTTGCTTCTAAGGATAAAATTCCATGCTCTAGTTTTTTGGACTGACAATAACTGTGTCACTCTTTAGTAAAAATATTTAATCCACTTTCAAGCATTCTACCTGTATTTTAAAAACGTTTTTTCAAACCAACGGAAGTCTAAGAAATAAAAAAAATTGTGTACCCATAAAGAATCCAGAATATTTCTTCACCAAAGTGTGGACTTCATTTTGATCACGAAACACTATTCATATGCCCTCGAAAAAATGATACCACTTCTGTGGCACGAGTCTATCTTCTAAAGAACTTACTTTGATTCTTCCTTTGAACCCCGTTTCGTCTGGTATATATTTCTTTCAATATCCTCACTGAAGCCTGAATCAATAAATTCAGTTACAGCTTTGAAGATGGCCACAAAGCATATCAAAGATATATAATATTCGCCAAAAACCCACATTTCTCCTCCCTCATCATATTCCAAAGTGTGTATGTACGCACTCTTCCACGATGAGTCCACCAATTAGATTTGTATGGAGGTGACACATGTTCTCAATAGCTTTTTGATGTCA
>JAQGBJ010002917.1:0-14482 GCA_034698345.1 Sphaeridia pumilis
ACAGCAAGGCCATAAATTTCTCCTTGATGGACAGACAGTAGCTGTCGGAAGAGAAAATTAGCGTTGAACACATATCCTGAAGCTCGGTAATGTACACAAGTTACGTGTTGTTGGCGAAATGGCAAATTGGCGAAACACTGCTGCAGTGCCTACAGACTGGCACGCAATACTTTTGCTAAGAATTTACTGGGTTTTTGCAGGGCGAATTCCCATGGCTCTTCAAGTTTCTCCCTAAAATGTTTTACTGGCTGTCTGAGGTCGAAAGTCAATGTACCAGAAGTAAATGAGATTTTATCAAAGTAAAATTAAAATGTTATGAAGAAGATGTCAATTTTCAAATTAAAATTTTTCATGAAAATTAAATTGTAAAAATTTTAGGACACATGCTCCAATCTCCAGTTTGCTTGTGCTTCCAATACGTCCCCTTGAAAACATGACGAATTTTTCCAGTCTTGCTGTCAATTTCTCGTTCGAACCATAGTGGTTTATGGTACTTATGCTCTTGGACCGGTTCGTCTCCCGGGGCTCCACTGTCCTGGATGGACCTTCGACGCCTTGAACGTTGGTTCTCTTCCAGATACTCTTTTATCAACTGGGCTTGCTCCCATTTGCCCAGTTCGAGAAGCCTCTGGTCAGGCCTCAGCCGACTATCTGTGGGCGCCACCGACTCTTCGGGTTCGTTCAGCTGGCAGGCGAATTCATTCATGTGATAATAGTCTTCTGAAGCTGGGCTGCACTGCAACAAATACGGGTTCTGCTGAATAGAGGCCAGATGGCGGGAAAATTTAAAACTTACGGGGGAGGTTCGTAGGTCCACAAACGGTACTCTTTTCCCGGCCCTCGGTCCTTCTTGACCTTCATTACATCAATATACTTATCCCATGAACCTTGGATAGTGTGTGTGGAATCGCCGTTTTGATCCATCACATTTCCAGTGACCTTGACAAAATATATGCCTTTATTAAACGAGAGAATCGCGTGCCGGAAATACATTTAGTATGTTGTGGGCTTACTCTCCGAGCTTTTCCGAAAGTAGAGTTTGGGTGAAAAATCACGGTGCATTTCTCGCCCTTTACTTGATTAACGATTTCGACTTCACCTTCATTGTCGACCCATAATTTGCCGATTATAAGGTTGCGGACATATGTGGAAACTTTGCCCCAGGTATAGTGACTACCTGTTCAAGAAGGTCAATAAAAATACATGGTCGCTTTACGTCATTCCCGGCACAAATTAGCCTCTTTGATATTTACCAAAATATATATCGATAGATAAAATCAAACGAACCTGAGTCTCCAAATTTCAGGTTAACTACACCGACGGGAAATAATTCCAAATAGTTTCCTTTGAACTTGGACTCAACCGATAGTTCTTGCCACAAGGTCCAACCAGCCCCTTCACAATGTAAGGCGCAAATTGGCGGATGGTGGCCAACTTGTTCGCTGAAACAGCGCCAGCCCATGTCTTCGGATCGATCGCATTCATATGTTTCGCCAAGCAATGGATTAAACGGCTTGCCCAATCTGTCCTGCAAGTAGTAGAACACGTGGAAAATAAAAGCAAAAATTACCGATAAGCGTGGGAACATTTCGCAATAAATTTTTATATACTCACAGCGCAGCTCCCATACGAAGACACAGAGAAGGCTGCGATATAGCACATTTGCTCCATAGAGTCAGCGCATTTTGCTGCCTTGTCAAGAAGTCCACTGTATTGAAAGTTTTCTGTCAAACGCTGAAGCATTGATACAGGTTCGGCAAAGTTAACAGGAATCGTAATTCTCGACAAGTCTTTTCCAATGGCCGACTTGAGGATACTCCACAGATTGAATGGGATTTCAGGTTTGTCGGGTATTCGCTTTCGACGTGGGGCATGAGGCTTTCTAACAGGTACTGATTGCAGGGTTCGAAGTAATGAAGAATTTAGGCGATAGCTGTTTAGGGAATTTGAGCTACTGTTTCGACCAGAAGTGTCCATTTCGTAAGAGTTACGGTTTTTGCAACAGTTCAACTGCAATAGATGAAGGTATACGATTAGATTTACAAATTTTTAATTCGTGTCGAATAAAATATCGTGGAACGTTGACAAGTTATAAAACGGGCATGAAATCGATATTGCTACCGCTAGAAAAAAGATGGCGCTGCCGGAATAGTCCACCGAACCAAACTTACTTTCGAATACCAGCGGCGGCTTTCAGCCGCACGCTGTTCATCAATGTCCTGGTCTTCGGCCAGCTTTGAATAGGCTATCGAATTTTGAAACTTTAGAAACTATAAATTATTTCTGTACCAACATAATTATCTGCAAAATAATTGTAATTCGCTCTCATTTCTAGTGTTGCTCAAGCAACCATAACTTTTCAAGAAAAATCAAGCAATCAGAATCATTGGCGCTTGTGTGTTAAATTCAGTTCACAACACTTGCCAAGCTTAATAACAGCAACGTAGAAAAGTTCACTTTTCAGTGTCTTGAGTCAGTCAAGGACAAAATAACATTGATTATGGTTCTCACCAAGTGTCTCAAGAAATTATGAAATTGTTTCATGTTTTATTCAGCTATGCACATAAACATTCTCACTGACGAAAACTGAAGAAGCTCAAGCTCAAGTTTCATAATTGACTGCAATCTTACATCTTTTGAATGAGGATCAGATGGATGGATCGTGGGAATCTTGTTTGTGAAACGATTTGCAATTGTCCGTTTGCTCTCATTCGTGCTTTTACGTAGCTACAGCTAACATCATTTTTGCAACTAGTATTTTTCTGTGTAGTGTGGTTCCACTCGCGAAAATAATCCAGGTTCCCAGTATCTCCAGCTAAATTTTGTGCTACACTGAATTGAATATTTAAAGCCCTCGGCGTTGAACGTAAACAACGTTACCATCCCGTACTTGTGATGTACATTAAACATCATAAATTGGACCTCGTTTCCGACTTTGTGTGTGGCTTCACCGGACATTAAACGGTTTCGGTGAAATTCCAGTTTCTGTTGTGGTCACCAGCCTGTGACGAAAGGGTGGACATAAAATTCCCCATCGTTGTAAATCTTTCGCAAAGATGCATACGGTAAGCCATCATTTAAGTGAACGAACATTCTATCTCTTTCTTGCCCCAACTTCTCCAGCGATTTCTCCAGTATCATAGGTTCAGCTAACCGTTCTTTCCATTATCCATAGCATATACAAGGTGTATGCATCCTCATCATGAATTTTCAATCCCGTTATTATTGCCTCTTCAGTTAACTCAGGTAGATTCACTAAATTGCATTAGGTTTACGAAACGAAACTGTTTTAGACTTGTGCGATAGCGATTAAACGTTAAAGGATTTCTCAAAGAGCTTTTTGAACTTATAAAATTGTATTCCGTCTCACATGCTGCTATACTGCCACTAGAACAGAATCCCGCTTTTTGCAATTCTGCATAAAGTTGCGCTAGACTCTGAGATTAGTTTTTCGATAATCTTGTAACGTTATTGTCTTTCTAGTTGACACAAATACTCCGTTAACATAAACGGCTATTCCCTTCAGAATATCCAAGTACACGATAATAAACTTTCTTGTAGATAAAAAGCCGTATTCCTCCACTATCTCTAAACTATTCCACCCAAAAATGTTTTTACCTTGCTCAAAAGGTGGAAAAAAGTTGTGAAGAATTTAATTTCATCCTTGGTTAACTACGCATTCTAGCTCTTTGCGGAAAAGACGTGTTTTTCCCTGCACCCGGTGATTCTATCCCTGGTCGAAACTAGTGGAACAACTTTGGTAACTTCGTCGTCTTCGCCGTTCCGAGCCTCTTCACTGGGCAAAAAGACTGAATTTGTCTTCAAGGGAAAACTTGTAGTTCAAAATACTTTTGACTCTCGACATAAGGAAGAGTTTGTGTAAGTTGCTCTATATCGTTATAAATACCTGAAGAAAACTTAGCGACTAAAAACTTGCTCCCAAACTTTTCTTAGCCGAATCGAGC
The DNA here is from genome assembly GCA_034698345.1 of Sphaeridia pumilis. Classification (NCBI taxonomy): domain Eukaryota; kingdom Metazoa; phylum Arthropoda; class Collembola; order Symphypleona; family Sminthurididae; genus Sphaeridia; species Sphaeridia pumilis. The sequence goes on from JAQGBJ010002917.1 coordinate 3,966, forward strand.
TTGTCCATAAGGCGAACGAGGGTCATGTGGATCTACTGGTACAGAAACAGCGGTTTTCGCTGGACAAGAACTACGCTTTTGAGTTCCAGGGCGACATCGACATTTACTTGCTCAAGGCTACAGAGTCCACTATTGATGAATGTACAAGTAAGTTTTTGTAGCACTTTGTTTTGAATTTTGAAACGGAAAATCCAAGCTGGATTTTTATGTTGGATGTTATTGCAGTACCACCGAAAAAAATGAGCATGAACCACAACCGAGCTAATATCTCGGATCCAAAGCGTCCAAGTACTTCCGTGTACCAGAATGTTTTTCCGCTAGACGACATTCTGGAATGCATCCGCGAAAATATTGCCTATCTTCGACCTGAACCAAAACTTCAGGATCTTGCCAAGGGCGACCTACCTGATGTCCAGCTGCAGGTCAAGATTGTGATTCAGATCCAGTACAAATACACAACCTTTGATCTGGACCAAGGCCTTCAGTACCTGAATCGACGGCAGCATCTAAAATCGGCATTGTCTTTAACTTCGGCTGAAACTGCTGAGGTCAGCAGTGGAGGTGGCGGTAAAAGTGGAAGCAGAGCCAGCGGCAGCAGTAGCAGCCACAGCGACATGGAAGAAACTAGTCGCCTCGCTCCATTAGCTCAGTGTCTGAAGAATCTATTGGTTTATGGTATTCATGCTGACGTGCAACTTCAGGTTGACGAGGCAATTTTTCCGGCTCATATGGCCATACTAGCGGGTACGTAAATATACCCTCCACAATAACTTGTCTAGGAAAAATGCTGGTATTTAACATCGAAATTATACCGTTTTTGCAGCTCAAAGCGAAGTATTTCAAGTCATGTTCGATTCAAATATGGTGGAGCGGAAGACGAAACGCGTTGTCATCCGGGACATGTCTGCTGGCGCTGTTAAGGAAATGCTTAATTTTATTTATACAAGAGAGACGAAGCGGTTCCGGAAGAATATCGACATGGCCATTGAAATGTTGCATGCTTCAGAAAAATACCTGATTGCTGATTTGAGGAGATCCAGCGAGGCGGCTCTAGAAAATATGGATTTGGCTGGATTGGCTATCGATGAAATACTCGGATTGTACATGTGCAGTAGGCAATTGAACATGCCACGGGTTCAGCGGAATTCGCTCAAGGGTCTACTCAGGTATGATCTTGTACTTTTTCAGATTTCGTATCTAATCATCTGGCTAATATTTTGTATCTACTTACATGTTTTTTACAGTAAAGGACCAGCCTTGGCTCCGTCTAAAGCATTCCAGCACTTTTGCCGGGAACATCCCCAAATTATCCCAGAATTTTTTGCAGAATTTTCAGGGCTGTAAGTCTAGAACATCCTGAATTCTTTGCCTCTTTAAGCTGTTTTCATTACTACATTAATTTAATTTATCTTGTGTTACAGTCAAAAGGAAGCCAGAGAAATGCAGTCCATCGAAGACAACCTGAACCAAATGCACATGTGACAGAGAAGCTTTTTTCATTATTTAAAATTCTACTAATACCGAATTAAAACGCTTGTGTAGCTAGCCAGACATGTAGTGGTTACTGAAACATCTTGGGAAGACGACACGAATTCTAATTTCTTAGGTGAAAGTACGGTAAAGAAAACGGTCAAATGTATATAATTTATTAGTCTCTGTCGATAGAGAATACATGAGCTAATAACAAGATTTAGATTCCTCTCTTAATAATTGCTACTAAAGGTACAAGCTAATGTATGACAGGAAAGTTGTAAAATGATTGCATAAAACCTACAGCTTCAACTTTCAGGAACTCATTCTTCTTCGTTTCTATAAATTTTGCGCCGTATTGCTCTGGCTACTACTAAATCATTCTTACTTAAAGTAACTTTGTCCCTGATTCTGGTAATGAGGTACGCATCTCTGATCAAATCAATCAGCAAACTTTCACCCAAGGTTTGCAACATATCCCCGGCAGTCCCTTGAAGTCTTTTCACGGCTCCGGCTTCGTCTTCGTCTACTTGATCATCTTGCATGATGACTTTCACAAGGCGCTTGTAAGGGCTTTTGTCAATACCGTACCCAACAGAATTTTCATAAAAGCTGTAGCGGGCCTTAGCTATGCTTTCGCCTTCAGCAACTTTCCGCATTTTTTTCTTTCCAAAGATTCTTGTTTTAGGGGCAGCACCTCGGAGACCCTGAAATCATTCAAACACAATTACACATTGTTATTTCACATATTGATCATTTCTCTTCTAGTTTTCACAGCTTGAAAAATATTACTTACATTTCTTCCAGAATCGTCGTTCTCTGTACTCTCCACGGACGCTCTCTGATTTTGGCGATTCCTCTGGTCATCTGTCATGGGTCGTATTCTCGGATGTCCTAAACTGAACCTCCTTTTATATCTGTCTTTCCTCTTTTGCTGTATAGCTTCTTCATTTTTCTGTAAAACGACGAAACAAACTTTCAAGTTTTGGAACTGCTATTAACACTAACTATAGAATTCATGTGTTGATTGAATTCTTACCTTCCGAATTTCAGCCCTTTTTTCTGGGTTTCGTGCGTTCGCTTCTGCAACCATCCTTAACCTCTTTGGCGAGTTGACGATTTCGTCAAGACTAGCATCAGATGGCAGGCGCCGCCTTTGTGCAAATAAACGCTAGAAATTATAATGGTTACAAAGCATGTCAGAGAACTTTACGTCTATAATTGCAGACAAAATTTAATGAAACATTCAGCTTACCACCATCTTTCACCAAGTCTGTAAAATCCCACTATTATTTCAAAAGATCTAGCCAATCTGTATTTGGCTGCCGCTAGTTTTTGAAGAATTGGAAATATCTATTCATCTAAAACTGACCAGTAATTAAGTAAATCTGGGTTTTGGTTCTAATGAAATACACATGGCTCGATCGAGGTACTGAACTGTCAATCTGAGACACTTAACCCACTTCTAAAGCCTCAAACTACAATTAACCTTCGAGACGACGTTCTTACTTACGTCTGATCTCGTCCAAAGACAAACCAGAATTATTCCAAAACTCGACTTATAAGTCGTTACCAGTTACCAGCGGTACACAAACGTCAGCAAAAAGGATTATTTCTCTCTCCTCCAGCAACAGGGGGCTCTTACCGACCCCTCGCATTAACCAATCGAATCGCGAGCAGCGGTACATTCAACACATGAACAAATTTCATCGTCGAAGTGGCATCGCTCTTAAAGGTTCGAGACATTTTTACAACAAATAGCTCTCAGAAGGATTTTTGAAGCAAGGTATATACTGCAAGTCCAGCAATGGGCGTCAGACCCATTTTAAATATTCGGCAAAGCTGGTGGAATGTAAAAAATAGGGTGTGAAATTTTGGGCTGTTCTAGTGACTCGGAGTTATTTAAAAATGAAGGATCTTGAAGAGTCTCAATACCACATCATAATAAAAACAGCAATAATGTCGATATATTTTTCATCGGTTTTTAATAGTTTAGATTGTTTATAAATATTTCGTATTCATAGGAAACATCTTGACATTCAACAATAAAGTCTAAATAGCCTCAAGTCTGTAATTGTACTTGCAGAAATTATAGACAAATATCGATCCGTATCTTACGTTGCCTTTACGCTTTACAGATAGACTTGAACAGAAAAATTGTTGCTAACTTTTCATTCCTCTCCAATTTTAGTACTTTCATACAGGACATTATAACTCAAACAGCCTATCCAAGCCATTAAAAAACATGTACCTGAGAATAATAATGATATTGCGGCAGTATTTTAAACTTACACTCAAAAAGCCATTGACAAATTCTCATATTGCGGCTTGCCTTATAAATGTACATTAACAGATGAAAGTTTGACTCAAGGAGTTCTGATTCTGATACACATCCGTACTCTGAAATACCCAATGTCTTTCTCTGCTGCATTCGTTCAATCAACTTCAACTCTGAAATATTCTGTATAAATACACAAGTAAAACTGTACATGTATAACATTTCAATTTTGTACATGTTGAATCATACATAACGAAGCAATGTACATTTGTTAACCCTGGCTGAATCCTAATCATTCTAGACACCTGGAGCTAGAACAATGCATTATGTATATATATGTACTATAGAAGCTTCTAGAGCCTACGATTACAACATTGCAACTAAGACGAACAATAGAACAGATTATACTGATTAATTTAGCACATTAGGATTCTTTCGATAAAATTTCGATTAAGGCACAGATTTCCCAATATTTTGTTCGTTTCCAACGAACGCTACACAGATTGAGACAATTTATAGGTGTGTGTATAGGTCGAGGTCATATGGAACACTTGCGTATTCCGACTTCAGTTTTTAAGCTAGACAAAGGACAAGAGGTTTTTAACTTTAAGACCTTACAATATTCAACAACATTGATCACAAAAACTTTGGCGTAGCCAACTTAATTTACAGCGTTAATATCTTACATTAAGTAGCCTCAAACAGGTATTTTTTAAATGACAAAAAACTTATACAAGAGCAATGTCACAATGTATGAAAAATTTAGGACGGTTGTAGACTATTCTATTGATCTACACATATAATAGCGCTTTTCTAAATCCGCGACTCTTCCGGTGACCCGGAAGCAAACTCGTCATATCATAAATGTTCAAGTTCTGTTGTATGTGCAGAAATGATGCCGTTGTCACCATTGATTCCGCCGTTCATCCCATAAGGATTATGTCGATAGGTCAGATACTCTGGACTTAAGTTGGTAGTTTGTGGCACTCTTCCCAGTGTCCCGTTACCGTTCATGGGAAGTGGCCCGTTGTGATGAATGCCATGCATGGCGTGGTGGTGATGATGGTGATTTTGGTGGTTGTTGTGGTGCTGGTACCCACCGCCCAGCGTGCCCACATTATTGGACGAAGTTAAAGATTCGGTGACGTGAGGGTCCATTTTACCGTTCTATTTAAAAAAAAGTTTGTCAATCAAAAAAGTCTTGGAAACCGTTTAAAATATTCACAAATCGCTGAGACTCTACCCACCTGCTGATGATGTTCCCTGCGTTTCCGATACTTGACACACGCGAGCGATGTAATGAGCACCACAAAGACTACAACTCCGACACAAGCTCCAACGACAACCCCGAGCCGGCGATGAAGTAGCGAAATTGCACTGTCAGTGGATCCCAGTGTCCTCATCTGTAATTAAATAATGTGGATTAAATTTCGTGCCATTTTGACGACAACGCGATTGCTTGCTGTCGTCACTACCACCTTCTTGAAAGCCATTCGAACATAAAACCCTTTTATTCAATGTAATTTGGCCTCTGGCCAGACCTTGCCGGAACCAAACCGATGATAATCATCCTCTTTGGCATGGCGTTAATGTGCTGATTATATATCTCAACTTCTCTTATTGCTTCTATCCTAGAATCTGTCCCGGCTGGCTCACCTTCATACACTTGGAGAACGGCGTATCCTTGAGAATATCCGCAGATCGCGTTTGGAGGGCTGAACTGGTCACGTCCCCATTGTCATCGTTAGCGAGTCCGAGGACACAAATCCAGTACGGAGTGTCCGACTGCAAATCCGGGAGACGGTAGCGACTGGACGTGGGCGGCAGTTGGCGGGTCTTTTTCACTTGGTTGTTGTGGTCGAGCGCATGGTACGCAATCATGTAGCCGCTCATGGATGAATTGTTACGACCCTGCCACGAGACCACTGCTGAGGAGGGTTGCACATCCTGTAATAAATTTCACACAACAAAATTACTTTTCCACATTACATTACCGCCAAAGAATCACACCGGCCCACTCGCCTTTCTCTGCTTTCCCCGCTTTCAAAAACCCAAATCTCCCCATCCGGCCAGTACAAATTTTGGGACTTTGTATATATAGTAACTGCAATACTCTGCGCTTCCGGCTTTTTCTCCCTTACTTTCCCCTATTTTTCCTCAGCAATATTCCTCTTACGTCTTGTGACACTTGTTTCTTCTTTGTCTTTTTCTTTTGCCTCATTATGCCGCATTTACCTCGGGCACGCAAGCAACAACTTTCTCGCCGAAATCTCGCTCCAGCCAACTCATCATCTCATCATCAGGCCCATTTACATGTAAATACCAACCGGCACGCAATTCGGAATCCACTTTCCGCAACACTACCTTCCTGGAGAAAACACGCCTTCGAAAGGCATCAGAAGCAGCAGGAGACGCCGAAGAGGACAAAAGTAATTGAATCCAATGCGGCCACCGCCGTCCGCTTTCACTATACTTTACTTCCAGTTTGTTTGAAAGCAAACCATGCAAGTATTCCATAGCATCAGCGGTCTCTCTTTTTGTCCTCTAATTACAACAAGTGGGCCAAAAATAATCAGCTTTGAATCCCCTTTGATCCCATTCTAGTGGTGTCCACCTCAAACGTGACTTTGTCCCCAAAATTTCTTCTTCTCACATAGCAACAGTAGTAGTAGTAGTAGTCAAAGGCAAGTCAAAAGTATTGATGGCATTTGTAAATGTTTAAGGACGCTAGTAGCAGATTCCCCTTTTAGTTAGTCAGTCAGATCCTGTGGATTGTAAATTCTACTGTTGAAACTAGAGCCAGCAGATGTGCTCTTCTAGAACGCAAATATCCCTTCTAATTCCCTGGCCATTAATATAATATCTGGGCGCTAGAAAAGAGCCAGTTTTTGGTGTATCTAGAAACTAGAATCTGTAGCAGTAGTGCGTAATAGCAAAAGTTACCAAAAGGCAAATTACCGCACCATATATACACACGTAACGACCAATGCTAAATTGTTATTTGTATCTCGTCACGCCACTAGATTCCACTTTACTGACATTAATGAAACTTGCAACAAATTCACTCCCTCTCCACATTTCACAGTCGAAACCTACAAACCCTGCGGTTTGCTAGCCGAACCTTGTTGTAAATTACTACAAGAATCCATGCTTCTACCAACATAGAAATGTGTCTAAAATTTCCAGCTTCTAGAGTTCCTGCCTGCAGCACCTATTCCGCCGTCTGTATTTGCCAAGATTTGGAAATGTTTCCTAGAACTAACCACAACAAATTCCAACTAATGTTAGTTTTGTTGTAACCCTAGCTTCCGTTCCGTGAAGGCAATTACACCCACTTACATGCTATTAAAAGACAAAATCAGGATGTACGACAGACGAGTAGTTGGAATCTGTACTAGTTTTCTGTTTGTTGGAAAAAATCAAGCAATTTTCCAGAGGAGACTTTCTCCTAGCAAAAGAAAAATTGAGCCATATTCATTATATGCCGATTGAAAGCTGTGCTAGAAAATGTTATTATTTCAAATTATCTCCCCTTGCGCTCTCATTTATCGCCCCTTGTTCGCTAGACAAAAGCTCGTCTAATGATGAATAGCTGCAAAGGGGAAATCAATGTTGGATGCAGCCAGTAAGCACCAAGGCTAAAAATATCCGAGTCTGAATCTAAAGAATTGCTTGCAAGTCTGTAGAGATATATGTGTCTGATCGTTAGATTCCATCGACAAGATTTGTAGAAAAAGTCTCTTTTTTTACAAAAGCTACCTGGATAATAGAGCCAACTGCTTCTAGCCTCTTTAGCTCTTTTCTATGTCTTGCTTCTAATGGCCTCTATGCTCCTCGTTAGAGCTGATGAACCTGACAGTGTCAATCGATGGAGGTTTCTAGGAAGTAGAAGAAGAAGCCTCCAGGTTTCTCCTTGTCTGATGTGGATTTGGTACAAATCTAGAATCTAGAAAGTTAGTGACTCCACACGAGTATATTATTAGATACGTGCAGCGTAAAAAACTTTTCACCACCACCGGCTGACAGAAACAGAAGTGATAAGTAGTGCTGGATTGCAGCTTGTCACTCTGTCAGGTCCAGTACATGTCCATTACAAGTACATAGCCATTGGCCACTACTATAGTTTGCCAAACTCGGCAGATTTCTCAACCTCCTGCAGTATTTGTATTGAGATAAAATGTGTGGACCTTTTATGGATCAGGAGGCTGAAGAAGAGAGACCTCTCTAATGAAAACACTTTGTTGTTTCAATTTGTGCTCCAAAGTTCATAGCAAACACGTGTATGTATGTGGCAGACTAAAAGATCCAAAGGTCTGATTTGGCCGGTAGTTCAATAGGTTTTACTTTTCTAAACATTTGGCCGAACGGACATGGAAGTGGAGTGAGTCGTGTAGAAGGAACAAATCCGATTAAAAGACACTTCCTTCCGGTATTCGGTTCCTTGTCGGAACAAACAAAGGAGATTGAAATCTACTCTTCCAGCGCCACTGCCACCACTACCCGGTTTCATTAGCCTGCAATCAGGTTCTGGGGATTCTGTATAGGTATTCAGTAAGTACTTTAAGCCAATTACGCTAAAACTTACTTGGATCGCCAATTTCAAAATGGCCGGTGACGCACACATTCCCGGTGGGTCCGGTTCCAGTAAAGATCTTCCTTTTAGGTCGTCGGGGCTTGAACAAATAAAATTTGCTTGCTTCTCACTGACCGTTGCAGGTCCAAATGAGCCAGAGTCTGATGTTGCTGAAGCTGCAAGAATCTTCGGGTGGATTTGGAGCCATTCGCGGAACTCTTTGCTGTCGCATTTACAGCTGAGGTTATTTTCTGCAAATAAATACCAAATTTTTTGTTAAATTTTAAAAATATTAGTTCATGCACAAGTTTAAGGGCAATTTTGTGAAAATATTCCAGTATGTACGAATTTTTCTGGTTATTGCACGTTTCCAAAAATATTCGTGAAAAAAAACGCTCTGTGACTTTAGCACTCTGAAAAGCAAACATGGAGACATAACTAACAGCCAACTATTGTAAGACCTGCCAAAGGCGGGAACGTGGCAAGAAAGCAAACCCGCTGCTACCTTTCACCGCCGAAAAAGTTGCCAACAATTTATGGCGCTTTGAACCCATTTATTCTTATGCATAGTCCGTTTTTTCAAGTTGAGAAGCTTTTCAATATGTATACATTGAACACATATACATGCTTTGAACCAAAAACCGTTTGTTCTCTTCAGGATTTTTTTCGCACCCATCCAATAGCCGATTCTTTTGCCAATTCAAAACTTTACAAAACGAGACAATTCAGCTTTTATTATAGGACAATAGAAACCGTCACACCTCCGCCATTTGACACATGACCTCAGCCCGCCAAACTCGAATATTCTGGTAGTTCATCATTGCCTGACCACCGCCCGAAACTGCGGTCTAAAGCCGTCAGATGACTTGAACAGAAATTCACTACAATCTCTTCTTCCCTTCCAGTCATATTACCAAAGTGCTTATGAGCATTAGCAAAATGGCTGACAAAGATTACAGGATGAGCACCATACTTGTCCTCCGACTGTGACACATCCCGTAAATGTGTCATGGATCATTTTTCTTCTCTCTGCGGTCCTCATTCCTGGTCCACCTCTAGCACATTTCCAGGTTTCATTTGGAACCATGTACTTCGGACAGCAAGACCGTCGTGCCGCCGTGTCACTTATTAGTCAACGTCCACCAAAGGCCCTTTCGTCTGTCGTTTATACTTGCTCATGGTGTCATCTGATGGTATTATACCGTCAGCATTAGTACACGAAATGCCTCCCACCCGTTTAGCTATCAAGTAGCTTCCGAGAAGACGAGTATAACGACGATAGTCGTGTTCAATTTGTCAAAAATATCCAAATCGTCCCGCTATTTTGTCACTGTCTGACATGGGCTCTTGGTATCAATCATGCGAGGAAAGTCTTGATGGAATTGGCCCTGCTATCTGTTCTCACCCCTGCTCTCTCTAATTACAACTTTCTATAAAATCTGCTTGAAACACTCTAGAAAAACCTTTGTCTCTCTCTCTAGTACTATGTCAGAATCTAATTAGACACAAGGTGAATTTTTTCCTTCCAGCTTTTTTGAATTCCCCCTCCATATGTTCTAGAACGCTGAGAGACTTTGAAATTCGGGCAATTTAACATACGACATTTCGTTCAGATGAAGAGGTGCTATCCAATACCAAATGCTACTTTCACCACACGTCCTCTGAACGAGTCGCCAAAGTAGAATTCAAAATTGCGAGTCGACATGTGCCGCTGCTAAAGGACTGTCTTCAAAACTGCTATTTTATATGTACACTTACAGACACGTTATCTTGCAGCTTCTTTGGAGAGATAGATGGGATTTGAACGAAGCAACGTGTCTTTTTAGCCGTTGAATGATGAAAGAGCCGGCTTTTTCTTCACAGTTACCGCCTTGTCTACATGGATGGGTAAAGCAAGCCTTTGCTGTATATTTGTTCCTTCCGATAGAAGGATAGAAGAATCTGTAGAAAAATCGATTTCTCTTTCGATGCTATTACCATGGACTATACGTATGGATTGAACTGACTGACTGAGACTGTGAAAAGCTGAGGCCCGTAGAGACTGGCGAAATCTAGCTTCCGCTAGATATACAGACACGTGATTGTGTTCCGCAACGAGCAATATAAGCGCCGTCCATGGGACGACGACCATATTAGATTCTCATCTAGATATTTTTGCCTCAAAGCACACAAAATATTAAAAAGAGAAATGCACGT
>JAQGBJ010002918.1:0-14477 GCA_034698345.1 Sphaeridia pumilis
TGCAAATACATACGCATGACATACATTAACCCTGAATGACATACGCAGCCATCGAGTAAACGCTTAACATCGGCACAAGATTGTTCCGAATATGTTTCCATTTCCTTCCTGCTGTTTCCAGTTTACTTTATGTTTACTATTTTTCCTGGAAGAATTTATTTTGGGTGAAACAAAAAAAAGCGTTTCTTGATTTCTTAGATGTTTTGTTAGCGGACTAGGAACGTGGAAGGGAATTTTGATTCTTCTGAATATTGCAGTAACTTAGCTGAAATTGAACTTGGAGCTTTTTGGAAGAATTATCATTACATGCAAAAAGAAAAACATTCCTCCGTTTGAGTCTACGTAAATTAAATACGGTAGATTTTTTGTCAAGTGAAGAGGCGGCAAAAATGGAGTGGGCGGGGTTGGGATTTGTGACGCTTGTAATTGAAACTAACTAATGGTGACATTTGGCATTTATTACGAGTTTTTTCTAAAGCTTGTGTCAAATTTTCTCTGACTTGTACATGCCTGGACTAGATGGATATTTTGCCCGGTGCCATTGATTTGATCGATTAACCATGTATGTACAACATGAGCCGTTATTACCACGGGCTTGAATCAATATTAATAATTGTCACTGAGGTGACTAAGGCGCCAACTTGATATCATTAACAAAAGTAACCGGAAATGCCGCTGGTTCATTCGCTATCTAACTGCCCATTTGTTCTTTGGTTTCATGTATGCCGTATCTGCATCTTAACCGGAAGTCCTGGAACCCTAAGGCGTCGGAATACCATACCTCTTAATTGTCTAATATGATGAGAGCATGGTTTTGCGATATATTTTTGTTGAATTCCCCACCAACAAATGTTCGGCCCGTACGTGATGACCTGACCTGGGTCAATATCCACTTGTGAGCTCCTTATACGATTTAAATATGTTATGTATCACTTGTGGCTGTGTCGCTTACCCGGATAAGCGTCAAAATGGAATTTGGGGCGAAAGAAAGGGAACAGGTGTATTCATGCAATCAACATTTATTTCAGAGACAAGAAACGATTCAGAGAGAGACAAGGAGCGAGAGAGATTCGCGAGGTACAGATCGCGGTAACAAATAAGGCATGAAAGCGTTGTATATATATAATAACACGGAACACGGCACACGTGATATTGCCGTAGGCGAATCTTGACCGAAAAAATAGCATGTGAGTCTTACTTTTTATCTACTTCCAGATTTTCGATTTGTCAAGGACAGGTAAATAATTACATCCAGTTGCATCATTGTACAATAACTAGAAACTTATCGTTAGCTTTCATGATCAACTGTCATTCTTTAAAACGTTTGCTTTATGTTGGCTTTGCGATCGTGCTTATGACAGTTTTTAAACTTTAAAATTCGTTTTTGTGCAATGTCCTGGTTGACTTTGAAAAAACTGTCAGAAGCAATCACAATTCTCCCAAACACTCGAGTCAGTTCAACTCAAAAGGCTTTCAAGTCACTCAAAACCTTCGAACTGAAGAACAACTCTAGTCGTGTGAAGGCCGTTCATTTTTGGCTTACACATGTCCATCTACGTCAATACAAGTCTTCGAAATCAAACAATTCTAAACAACTACTCCCTACCACAAAAACCTTCTTGTTCATACACACCTGTCTTTAATTAAACACCGGGCAATTACTTGACCATTGAGCTTTTGTTGTTGTTTTTTCTCCGTATCTTTGGTGCTGCCCTACCTGCCGCTCTTGCCTCACTTTTTCATTTTTCCCTCGTGTTAAAATAGTGTTGGACACCCGTCGAGATTACACCAAAATCGTAGGGAGAAAGCTCAGGGCAAAAGTAAGTTACGTACATACCCTTTTCGCTTGTTCAAGTTCCCCCAACGGAACGCGGCAGCAGCGGGTAACAACGCCGTAGTAGAAGTGTAGTATTTATCGATCAAGTTTCACCGTAAGCCAAGCTTGCTTTCCTACTTGGTTCGCGATGGCAGTTGATTCAGTCAGTGTTGAGCTGCCGAAGAACGCGGTTCGTTGGTTTCGTTATACAGGAAGCGTTGGTTCTACTGGAGTCCGTGTCGGTTGAGTATATATCAAGCAGTCGAAGAATTTTGTTCTGTCGTGACAGAGTGCATGTATGGAAGCGACAAGCGTTTTGTACCGTTTTGTGACGCTGTCAAATGCATAAAGTGTTTTGGAGTTTGAAGTCCATGTCCATGGTCTGTTAACACAGGTACAAGAAGCAGATATTTCAGAGGTGCTTGAAAACTTATACCGTGATCTCCTTGAAAAATTCTGAAAATTTTAGCTCTGTTTGAAACAATTTGAAGAAGTAATTTTAGAACAATCTCACTTGGTGTAAAAATTTCCACATGTACAGAACCGTGAACGAGAAAGCAATCAACTTACCTGGTGAAACTGTGAAATGCATACAAGACTTCAAGTTCAGGAAACAACTTTCAGATTGAGCTTGTGTACATGCGGTTGCAATTACAAGATTTAAAGTGAAATTCTTTTTGTCTCCAACTTTCACCACTTGAAATTTCAAGACATTTCAACTACTACTTGTTCCTACAAGCTGTTCATCCCGCCTACCGCTTCTTCTTCAAACTTTTGGCCAAAACTTCATCTCCTTCTCTTCAAAACCAGTGCATTAAATGACTTGTTGTGGGGAGAAAAAGTTTTAAGAAACTTGAAGCACCAGAGACCAACTTCCTGTTCCTTGGTTAATCTAAAGTGCATTTCGGCTTGCCCGCTCGCCTCGTGGGAATTTTTGTCTGCAGCATTTTCTTGTTGAACAACAAAAAGCGTCTTTGAATTTCTCTCTCGCTGTGGCTTACAACCAGTATTTGTTCAAGCAGATAAGGAAACAAGACCAAAAAATCCTAGATTTTACAAAAAGCGCCTGGAATTCCCGGAAACTGAATAAAAGTAAAAAAGTTTGAACTAGCCTCAGTGGTTTGTTGAAAAGAAGAGCGGAAGTAAACAATTGAAAAAATCTGGGCAAGAAATCCTACCCGGTTCATCGGTGATGGTATTTTTTGATTCGTTCAGTGCCCGGAGGCAGTGAGAAAGTGCACTCGGTGTTTACAGTGAACGCCTTTGAAATCAACGTCAATCAAGGACTGCATACATTACATTTCAGGACACAAAACTACGCTGAAATTCAACCATCAGCCTCCAGAAATCTACCAATTCAGCAGAGAGAAATCGAAGGAAATTGTGTGTTTCCGAAACAGAGTTCAGCGAGTTGCCAGTTCCATCAGCTAGCTGGAAGTTCAACTCGTCTTCCGTTCTGTATTGAAAGTATTTGGATTGGACGATAACATTGGTTCTTATCTTCTAAATACAAAGCAAATCCTGTTTGAGAATTCTCTCTTATCTGAGAATCTCAAGGCCCGGATGGACAGGAAATAGAACAAAATCCTTTGTGAAATCACTTTGTGTTTGACGTACGAATAATACAGTGGAAAAACGGATAATTTTGCAAAGGTTCCTTCTTTTCCTTGGGAGGAATTCAACTTGACTCTCTTTTTGGTGGTGGTAAAATTTGGACTTGACGGAAATTGCCAAGGTTGATTTTTGGGCTGCATATATTCAATGAATGTCGAATAGGAGCAGCCGAATTTTGTCGTTCGTGACCTTTTGGATTCCAAGCCATTTCTCTCCAAAGACTAGCAAAAACAACCTAAGAAAAATCGCATCGCTACCCTCGGCGGCAACCCCAAATCAAGCGCAAATGTTATTCCAAATGTGGGCGTCCATATAAAAAGTAGTGCGTGTGACAAAAAAGTGTTTGCGCGCTTCGAGTGACAGAAACAAATATACCGCGAGAGCTTCTTTCCCCTAAAAATACTTTGACAAAAATGAAAGTTTAAATTTGTCTCTGAAAAAATGAACCAAGTATTACTCACCAGAGGGCCCGGCGCCTCGACCCGGAGGCCTCTCAACTTGATCGAGTTTTTCAGGAACTGCAAGTGGATCTTTTTGCTCATCGTCCTAACTGATAGTGGTAAGTAAAAAAGATTTTTGCTACCCTTTCCTCCAGGTTCCACGTAGCAATTGCCGTTTCTAAGTGTATATAAAAGAGCGCGAAATTCAAAACGCTTTTAGGTGGTAATTTGAAACTACCACCGGTCGGGGAAAGGTTTTGCTCTTCTTCTTGTGACCACATCAGAACGTGCTGGCTTAGTTTGGCCTTCTTTGTGGTCCACCAGAAGAAGAAGAAGGCCATCTCCAGAGACTCTAAAATGCACGCGCACATGCACGTAGACAATCGTCCAAAATTGGTCCATTGGTCCAGAACCTTTGAAACCAGCCGAGGCGTTCAGGTAGAAACTTTTATTATTAGTTTTTCACCGTCTTTGTCGCCGAGTCCTTGGAAGGAAATGGCAGAAATTATTGTACATACCATAGCAGCACACTTGAACGACGTCATTGAAGTCGTCGGCAAAAACCTCTGAACAAGAATCAAATCGGCTATTGTACAAATAACACAATATATATTTCGTATATGACGTAAAAACATAACGGCAAGGTATCGCAGCAGCCGCTGGCCTCTATCCATGGCGACATTGCTGCAGCCACCGTCGAATATAACAGAGGCTTAGCCCTGGATTTTGGAAATCCTTCTGGGAAAAACTTACCTTGTTATTGGCTCGTTCGTAGAACGTTGTTGGTGAATGGATATAAAATATATATAAAACGTGGTCACAGAAAAAACACGTGCATTTTACTCTACGTTTTTTTGTATATGATGAGATGATGGCAGGGGGTGAAAGAGATAGAGAGAAAAGTACTTTCTTTTCGGGATTCAATTTCCTCTTTTCAGATTGTCTCTCGCCTTGTTGTGACAAGTCACCGAGGTCTTGGTCGAAAGCTTCAAAATAAGCCTTGATAGTTCCTGGTATCAGGATAAATCTTCCATTTTCTACCTACAACTTTACGACAGTTTTTTTAGTAAATTCTCGTTCACCCAAGAAAGTTTTTGGAAGATTGCGAATTTTTCGGGGAACAAAAACAGTTTATGAACTCTAAAGTCTTGGACAATGAAGGAACGTAAATGAAGTGCGAATTCACGTGAATTTGGTAAACTATTGGGAAATCTCTGAAAGCAAGATACGTCATCAACTCTATTATCGCCTTTTGTTTTCATTGTTCTCAATCCTTGATTTACAACCGGAACTTGAACTGAAACAAAACTATTTTAAGGTTCGGTGATGCAGATTGTTCAGTTCGTCCCGTTTCATGTTGCCACTTTTCTCGAAGCCTCGCATGTATATTTTGACGAGAATATGACAGGAGCTCTTACGTACTTTGTACTTACTACAAGATTCGGGTGTAAAATACAAGCATGTAAGCAACTGCCTTATTCAAGTTTTACACTCTACTTTGTTCAGGTGGTGTCAGTCAAAGCTTCAAAATTAGAACGCACACGAACAAGATACTGGGAGCGCCACACCAAGTCGAAGCATTTTCCGAACGATTTTGCCAACTCCTGTCCTACAAGCAAAATGAATGTTTTTTGCAAAGTGTTAATTGACGAAGGGTGAAATTTAAGACGAAAAACAAGCTGTCTTCTTCCTGTTTCGCTCTTTTGCTTACTTGAATCTCAAAATAGCAAGATGTGCGCTGACACTCATCATAGGCAGAATGCCGAAAAGTCTATAGATACTCATAACGCAAAGGGTATCAAATACCATTTTGGCAAAGCAAAAAGAACATGTTCGAGGAGGGCTTCA
The DNA here is from genome assembly GCA_034698345.1 of Sphaeridia pumilis. NCBI lineage: Eukaryota > Metazoa > Arthropoda > Collembola > Symphypleona > Sminthurididae > Sphaeridia > Sphaeridia pumilis. The sequence goes on from JAQGBJ010002918.1 coordinate 5,719, forward strand.
AACATATGGGCCATGTCATACAAGAATGTGTTTCCTTGTCGATCCCAATCAATCTCGTTTCGTCTCTTGAAGAGACTCTCTACTCTTGTACTAGTGCGAAGTCAAAGATCACCAATTTGCAGTATGGAGTTAACAAGCAGAGAACAAGTGGCTTGAACGGAAGTTGGAATGCAAGCTTACTGTAAGTTAAACCTGAATTCTGAGTGTAATGTATATATACAGGAACTACAGAAGATCAATGTGTCCGATTAACGAAAAGAGCCTATTATGCCTTTTGTTAATGGGATGCGATTCCCAGCTCTTTTGTTACATTGTGTTGAGCTGAGCTCCAATTGTCGTGTCTTTGAAATTGATGAACGAGGTGGATGGAGGATGGAGCTCAAGTGCATCGAATCAGTATAAAGCTGGAGGCTGACTGAGAAGAATAGATGAGTTGTAAGTACGACAGGTCTTGGGTTAAGTAGTGAGATTTGTCAAGTCAAGGACAATGATAACGGGTTTATTATTGGCGAGGAAGGACATGAGATCAACTGATCAACTAACTGTTTTGATACTGCGGACATGATTGATGCTGCCAAGTGTCAGATTATTTTCGTGGGGCGTTGACAAATATATATCACGAGGGAGTTGGGCGAAGGAACCTAAACTGATTCCAGCTATCCTTGTATCACATTGAAACCGTAAACCCTTTCGGGCACCAAAGCAGTGCAATGTGCATTTCTACCCGCTGGATAACCTCGATTCGGTCTCTGAACAAACTCCGGGAAGTAAACATATTTACGCTTTGGCAAACATATACAGCGTTCATAAATGCTATCTTTTTTTGCACCCTGCGATACATCTATAGGAGGCCTTGACAAAAAAAGGAACAAACACAGATCCCTGATGATTACAGCCAAGAAAACAAGGAGCGGCAATGTATACATAAATATACAGCAGATTTTCACCACCGCCCGTACCAAACTGGCTAAGATTCTCAAAGTCTAGCAAAAACGGCAACGGCGTGCTGTACTTGTACTACAAGATTTCCATGAGATATTGAATCAAGAACTGTAAGAAACGAAGCTGCCACCACCGCCACCCGGATGCCCGCTAAGATAGCAAGCCGGGTAAGCGTGTAATCGGAGCGATGCGGCGGTGGCGGCCAAAAGTGTTACGTATAGCAAGTAGTGTAGTTATGCGAATGCTGTTTTCGAGATGTAGTAGTAGTGGAATTGGGGTTTATGCACACACTTTGGAGCTTCAAGCGTGCGGTGTGGTAGTGGTGGTGGGTGGGAGGTGCAATTTCGACAGAGGCTGAAAGCTCTCCGACTCTCAGCTGGAACACACATAGGTTCAGAGCGAAACTGTGGTTCCCGGAGTTGGTGACTGGCGTAGCGTGATGTTTCCTGTCGTCTTGAATTCCACCGGACCGATGTGTATTATACAGTGAAAAAATTCTACCGCAAACTTTTCATGATTCATAGCCACATGTATATACATTATTTTCAGCACGAAAAACTACAGTGACGAAACCGAGAAAAAGAAAAAGTTTAACACGATACGCATACACGCTCGCCGGAACCGCCAACAGCGGTTCTATGAGCGGGACATAAATTTTCCGGCGGTTTCTTTTTCTAGGAAAAAACGACAAGTTTTCATGTTCAAGTGCTCAGCATAAAAGATACTATACGAAATTTTCAGTTCGGAATCTACGAGACCTGTGTTGTATTGGTACTTGGGGTACGTGTATGGCTGTCACCATTGGGGCTTATTGGAAATAAACCTTCGGGTACCAGTCCACCTGCCAAACGATTTTCGCAAACAGCAAAAACAGCATAATACTGTAATCCCAAAGTTTACTTTCGCTGTGTCCAAAAGTTTGAAGTAGTGTTTCGGCTGAACCACGACCTTCGGCAAATTCAAATCGCCTATATAAGTAATGAAATGTTGTTCTACTTCGTTCAATTCTAGCAACCTTTGTTCGAGTACAAAAAAGCATATTCAGGTAGCAGAAAGTATTTCCTTTTCGGCTCAACAGCTTTCTCTAGAAACGCTATATACAAAACAAAATTTGGAACTTCAGCTACATGTACCAATAAAATTTTAAATTTTCCCGCCGTTTCTTCATCAGATCGTCTTGTTTCAAAAGGCCACGTGCCCTTGGATCAATTGTCCTCGTTAACGATTTTCTGTCCCTACTCCTACAAATAAGTGGCAATCTGGATTTACATACAATTTCGCGGGTACATCTTTCCCCGTTTTATTGCAACGACCCCGCCGTTACCACAAGTAGAAGGCTTCCATTAAACGACCCGTCGATCCGATTCCAACGAGATCCGCCATAAACGCCGACGAGGTCATGTTCATTACTATTGGATCGATCCGCACTATTATACCCTTGAACTGTTATGTTCCGCCGTTGCAGTCTTAAACATCAACTGCTTCATACCGTTTTGTCTTAGATCCTAAGCTTTTGTCATTGTATTGTATAATACACACGTGCACACCACATCAAACACCATCGAATATCGATCTTGCATAGCCGCCAAGCTCACCAATATATGCTGAATATTAAGTCTGAAAGCTTTTTCTCCCTCGAATACAGTATTTTGCGGCCTACGAATATTATTATTGGGTGTGCATCCGACAGGAGGATTTGCGGATTCATAACTTTTTATCCTCGCTGTACTTTCTCTTTCCATTACCCAAAGCGTAAAAGAAGCGTTAAACTACATTGCTGCATACAACATTCTATGCCAGTCAACCATTCAGTTTCACTACGCCCATTAAAACATGGAGAAACGGCCTATAACTTAACTGCCAGAGAGACTTTCTTCGATTTTGCCGCAGCCGCCGCCACCGCCACTATAACAAAGACTTGTTCTTTTTTTCGCAATGAATTTAATAACGTTTTCTTTTCTGCCTCACGAAATCCTTCTCGCAGGAAGTCCTCGGCTTTCGCATGCTTCCATTTCTCTACACATCCGAAGAATATAACATGCACGTTCCTCACTTTGTTTTGGATGGAGCAGAAGAGAGCAACTTGAGCTCGTTCCAAAAACCAAAAGTTGACTTAACCGAGGGTGAAAGGAGTGAAAGCGTGGCGACCGAGTAGAACAAACCCGAGAACAAAAAGAAGAAAAGATCAAGGACTTGGCTGTGGATAAGCGCCATGGATTTCACGCATACATTCAAATATTGGAAATTGTATAGAAATTCGAGGGACTTGTGCTAACTTGTGCATATTTCCAAGGATTTCTGAGGGTATGCACGTGGACCGAGATTTGCTTTGAATTTTTGGCACTGGTGGTCTACAAGCAAAAACGTAGGTTGGTCTGGATGCCATCAAGCATGTACGGCTATGTATTCGAGTTCCAGCCGAATAATATAAAAGTTGGAGATTTTGGCCAGCGGCGCAAAAATATATAACATACAATAAACAATTCTACAAAAACTTTGACCGATATCCAACAGGGAATAATACTACCTCGCTTGTTTGCTGGCTAGCGTTCGAGTTTGGCAAAAGTTGAATTCACGTCTCGGGTGACTTCAAGTCCAAGTGGGACATTCGTTCAGTTGGCGATTATTATTGCCTTTGAAGAAATCCTTCTTAACCGTGTTAACCGATCCATCACTGGACAGAATACATATAAGCAAAACAAGCTGCCTGAAATATTCCATTTAAGCGGACCAAAACGAGATGGAATTTTCAGGAGGTGTGAATGGAAAAACTCGAGTTACAAAAAAGTCGTAGTCGTTGATCGAGTTCCATCGATCACTTTCTCCAGTATCGACTTCCGCAGGACCTAAACAGCTTTTCTGCTGTGGATCCACGCCATTGTGTATGTGCATGTTGTCGTCGTCTCCAGTCGCCTTCGTGTGAGTATAGTAGTGACTGACCGAATTTTTTGGCAGGAAATCATTGGCTTGGTGTATATACAGAAAGTGCCGTCAGTGTATCGTAAAAAATATTGTATGGCCCTGCCGTCTAGAGAAAATAAATTCCAAGACCTACCGACCGACCAACCCACTGACTGGACCCGTTCGTCAGTACAAAAAGGTCTGGCAAAAACCTTGGATAAAATTCAAGTCACGGTAAACTTGTTTGTGTGTGCGGACAGGAGAAAAGGCGTAGAGAGAGCCTTTTTCCACGATAAAGTATATGTAGCTCCACGTCCCGTTGTAAATTCTACAACAAGGCCCGAACACAGAAAGTTTATGCACGTCCGCAAGGGAATACACTTTACTTTGAAGAGATAGCTCCTTTAAACTTGCAAAAATATTTGCAAGTGAGAACAGACGGCTACTTGAAATATTCACACGGTGGCTGTCCCCTATAGCCATTTCAAAATACAAGAGGCACTCACTCACTTTCAGTTTCCTTGCTCCTTTCCAAAAGCCTCTTGTAGCTTTGGCGGCTATAGAAATTTTTAACGAGCACACATCTCGGCTTATGAAAACCGCTTAAAAATTTGAAATTTTTTAAGAGCTCTCCAAAGGAAGCCGGATATCAGCTCAGCAATGTCATGGACACAAAAACTGGTCAAACATGTAAACATGAGTTTATTTTATAACTTGACCTGGAAAAACTTCACCTCTTCTACCTTCGGTGTAATAGAATTTTTTCAACATTCTGGAGAGCGACACTACGCCTGAGAGGAGTGTTCTTTTCTTTTTGTTTATCATTTTGTCTTGGTTCGGCATACAATTTCCCAGCAGCGGCTCTCTCTCCGCTCATGTTCCTCGGGGACCAGTATTTTCTCTTGTTTTGCAAAAACATATATAAAAGTTGGCCAGGAAAAATTCCACGGGTGTGGACGTAAGACTAACTACATAAGTGAAGACGAGCAACTTTTTCCAACTCTGCAGATGTTTTTCTGGTTTCTTGTTCTTTTTTGGCAAACTGCTTCAAGATATTGTCATCTGCAGTAAAGGTGTCAAGCCCATGGCTTTTTGGCAAACCGGGTCATTGCTTACAACTTACATTTTATACAGCTTACACATATATACTGTACCGTATCGTATAGTCAATGTTGATTGAATACAGTGACGTGGGTGGTGAAACGTGAGAAGTTTATTTACCGCCTCGCTGCTACCTGACTGACCTTTTTACGCTTTACGAGCTCAATTCAAAATTGGCGCTCCCGATACACGGCTATGGCTTCCACTAGCTGTGAGGAGGCTGATCTTGATACCACATCGGGTTTATTATCACCAGCCAATCAGAAAGTAGCTGGGTTTCATTTGCTTTTTTGATTACAAAATTTACTATGATCGTTGATACTTGCCCAAGTGAAAATCATGTATTTATTGTGCCCGACCTTTTCGGCTTTGGATAATTACTTCGATACACACAAAAAATCGCCGTTTATCTTCCTTTCCTGTGCTTTCGATTCAGGATATCGCCAGCAGTAAAAACGAGCTCAGCATTTTTATTATGGTAAAGGGAAACTAATATCAAAGAGGTAAACGAAACAAAATGTGGGCTTTTCGTGTGCAATTGGGGATACGGAGAAGAACCATTTCGTGGCGTTTGTGTATTTCTGCGGGCGATAAATAACGACAGGTGTATGGCGTTACTACACAGATATTTAAGTGCTTTCCACCTCAAATTTTTCTATTGCGTGCCTATATGTTGTTTTTATGGGATCCAAAGTGCAGAGGCGAGTCAAGGTAGGTGGAAATGTAGCGAAAACGGTAGTGGTGGCAAGGGTCGCATTTGCTTTAGCCCTACAAAGCCCGCGTTCTCTATTGACAAATGGTCAACGAAGGCGCGCGTGGTGCCGTTAAATGACACCGCTACAAAGTGCAAGATTCTAGTGGAACCTACATGTTTCGTTTGTTTTTCGGCTTCTGGAAATGCAATGGCGCTGATGGTTGGTGGCAAAGTTGAAGGACGTTAATAGAAATTGGGAGACGAAAATATCGGGGCGTTATTTGCGCCGGAGATTGTTATTTCGGCTCTCCCGTTTTGTAGAAACAGTGCTTTTGTTTAGACGAGTTGACTGTTGTGAGAGTCTCACAGTGAAAGTGAGGCGAGCAGAAGAAAAATATTGTGCGTAGGCGGGCGGAATGAAGGAATAACATTGAAAATTGTATCTTGGAATTGGGCGGCTTTTGTTTTGATTTTTGTATGTGCGTGAGAGCGGAACAGTTGGCGGTATACTTCTCCAGTTTACTGAGTACATACACAAAACAACCCAAAAGCACAATGTTTAGCTTGTGGCTTCGAAGGTCGAAGATATTTGGGAAGACCTGGAGTCCAAGCTCCGCCCAGAATTATACACTGACAGCTATCGAAGACTTGGATACTTTTCCGTATTTTTTGAATCTGCAGCCGTTGGAATTGAATTTTGAAAAGCTTCACAATTACCAGTGGTTGAGACCTACCAGAAATTTGATTTGTAGCCGTTAAACTCCGACGGATCCATTAGCTTCTCCACATCCTTAACTATGCACTTCTGCTGAAGGCGCCTCTTTCGTTTCGTCGGTCCAAAGCCGCGAAATCCCGGCAGTAAATTTCCGCTCGGAACCAACAAAACTACCACCACCGCGTACTTTAGCAGCATTATTATTCTGTATATCGTCAATAATAAATAATCACGGCTGTCTCTGGCCTGTATTGTATATTCAGAGCGCGTGTGAGTGTGCAGCGCTCCTGTTTTGACTCCCAGCACCAAAATATGGACGCAAACGGAAGCGTCCTTTTGGGACCTCCGCGGAAGTATGCCAATAGATAAATAAATTTGTGGTCGTCCCAAAGTCGACTAGAGACCATGGAAGCTTACAAAATTTTCTCGAGCATTGTCACGAGGATTAAGAGCCGAGGTGAAAGTGGTCGATTTAGCTGTTGTTGGTTAAAGCCAGTTTCGTCTTTCGCCTTGTATTGTTTTTCGATAATGACTGACTCACTCGAGGCGGCCGCAAACACGAGGCGGATTAAAAGTTGTGGTGGCAAAGTTTAACCTGTGAGCGAAGGAGCAAAGTGGGCCAGCAAAGAGAAGCAAAGTCAACAACTTTGGTTCGTGGAACGGTGATGGAAGTACGCTTATAGAATCTTATAGACGCGATTATAGGCAAAATCGCAAGAGTGACAGTCAAGATACCCGAAAATCTGCGACCAAACAATATAAAATATTCAGAAGCGGTCTTCTTAGCGGCAGTTCTCGAGCTTTACCGAAATAGCACGGCGGCATTCTTACGTATATATTGTAACGTGCAGTAACCTCGTTAAGGTCACTATTGAAGTCCCCGAAGGCCATCGAGTAGCCGACAGTCATCGAGTACTTGGTCTGATCCTCTCGGTCGGACTACATAATGGACTTGCTATGTCTCGACAATAACACCTGATTTCAAAGCTTGTCGCTTCCAGTCAGCCAAGTCAGTCAGTGCATTAGCAAACACGGTCCGATTAATACATAATGGCAAACTTTTGGTCCTTGTGAATAGCAAAGGACGCTGTGGAAAGTTTTCAAGAGTTGCTTCTCTCCCGTCGCCCCCATTATAAATATATTACATAAACGAAACGATTACGTGCAGCAGGGAATCTTTGGTGACATTTTGCAATTTTGTTCTACATGTATCAAAATCTCCTCCTGCTTTCCTATTCATGTCTGTTCAACCCTAACTTGATCCAACACACATACAAAGTTGTTCAAAATTACAGAGTTCGGCTGGTTTTAACCAGGTGGTTTTAACCACCTGTCCAAAACTGGTTAAAACCGTCCAAAATGAAGCGCGACTGTCCAATTCCTATTTTGGACACTAAATCCCGCCAATTTTCTTGAATTTTCGAAAGTAAAACTTGCCGAGTTATACCAAAGTAGGACTACAATTCTCTTTGTAAGTATTCTAGGTCCTTATAAAACTCTAAAAAAAGAAGTAAGATATTAATTAAGGCTGTTAATTAAATGAGTTTAGGGGTCCCCACAAGGTGTCGCTATTTTGGACGGTTTTGGACAATTGGACAGTTTTGGACACTGTCCGTCCAAAATCAAAAAATTGTCCAAAAGGCGAACTCTGGTTATTTCCAAGTTTGCGCAAGTAGAAAAATACTGGCAGCTACAGCAATTCAGCTCACTAATTGCCCTGCCTGATGCTAACCCTTGTTCTTTCAAATCGAAACTGCTCAAATCTGTTGAAACCCTTGCACAAGTGGTCTACCTTGAATGTTGGCTCTGACAGCTGTAATATCATCAACGTCTCTCTTAAGTCGTCAATCCAGAAATTATAATTAAAAAATGTCATGAAACGTGGACATTGTGAAGCATGTTTCTTTTAAAAAAGATGCTCCTTTTGATCAAGTTTTCATTGAACGGCGGCGATTTAATTGTTAACTACTGTCAACTGTGCAAAAATATAACAAATATGTACATTCCATTTTCAGACATTTTTCAATATACAGTTGAAGTCATTCAGCAGCAATTATGCAAAATTAATACATGAATTCGCACTTGTTCAGTAAACTTTAACGACTAAATGATTTCTACTTTCTCGAAACTGCTGTAACTTTAAGGCCAAGAGGTGGTGATATTTCAACCCCGAATCGCCCTTCAATACTATTAGGACTATTTGGCACTTGAATGTCAAACTCCTTATAGACGTTAGAAACAAAAATGAACAAAATGTCCTTTGCTACACTCGCCCCAAGACACGCCCTCCGACCCACAGCGAACGCAATAACATTCTTAGTGAGACTGTTATCAAGTTGGCCTTCGGGCGTCAGGAACCTTTCGGGTTTGAACTCTTGGGGCTGGTCCCACATTTCGGGGTCATAA
>JAQGBJ010002919.1:0-14463 GCA_034698345.1 Sphaeridia pumilis
CTTGTTGAATGCAGTTCTGGAATGAAGAAGAAAAGTAGCGGATATGGTGACACATTGTGTGTAACGGGTCGTTTAAAAATAGCCGAGGTTCAATGAGGTGCGACAAATGCACGTGGCCGCATATGTTTTTGAAGCCATTTAAGAGAAGAAGAAGAATAAGTTTTGAGCGTTAAAACTGGTAATATAGTTTTCGTTTTAAAATATATTTCAAAACGGCACCGAAGTCTTGCAAAATTAAAAAATTTCCAAACGGCCCTTTTCTCTACAAATTCGGACCTTGAACGACTCACTGGCTTACAGGTTGAGGCGGGTGCTGAAATCAAAAAGCAAATAGACAAAAGGAACTAAATTTAGACTTTTCTAATATAGTAACAACAAACAACAAGCGTTTCTCACTTTTTCAAAACAGAAGCTTGAGCCAGCGTTATCCGGTTGATCTGGTTCTGGTTCCTGTTTAACTTTGACGAACAGAGAAGAACCAAAAGTCAAGAGCTGAAACAGAGAATTTATTACCCGCTTGGGAATGTGTTAACTCGTTGTTTTTGAAATCCAGGCATTGCAGACTCGAAACCAGGTACGTCTTCGAAAACCAAAGATGCACAAGGGGGAAATTGTTGTCATTTGTAATCTGTAACTTGGTTTCTATTTTTGCTTACAAGGTCTGGAAAAACCGGGAAAAATGAGAGAAACACGTGGCGACTCGTGTTCTAGAAATAGCATGCAGAAACTAGAAGATATATACCACAATATATATCTGCTTCTGGAAGGCTTTGAATTTTCAAGTTCAAAAATTTCGGACAATTCAAATTCTCCCGCCCTGACAGATGGCCTTTATAATGATGCACTTCCGCATTTCCAGCTTGCATTCTGATAGTGTTGAAAACCCCATATGGACGCAAGATCTTCATCGAAGTAGGCGTTTCGTAATGATATCTGCATCATCTGTTTCATCACATTTTATCGATTCTCATCATGTAGACGGAAACCGGAACTAAATTTTGTGGAACCCCAAACCCGAACCGGGCGCGTAAGCGCCCGGTTCCGGAGAGGACCTGAGTTAAGGGCTGCGCCCTTAACTCTTGTGGTTTTTACCTGCACGATTCTGAAGGTTGGGTATAAAAACAAGGTGTTCAAAGATCCCTTCCGTCAGCCCGGTGTTTTTCATCAAACTTTTCCCCCATCCCATATGGCACTTGGTTATGTGGAAATTTAGCAAAGCTGTTGAAGCCCAACGCCGGCTGTGCATGTGCATCTGGCTTTTCTTGTCCAAGTCTTTCTCGACTGTATGGGTATCCAGTTTGCCTGCTTTCAATAGAATCCTCTGCTGCTTCTCCTGATGCACATTTGGACCAACACTTGCGTCCCGTCAATGGATTCACCAGATGACAATACACATGGAAACGAAAGCTTGTTCAGAAGAAGAGTACATAAACGCCGGGTGTTTCTCCCTATACTTTTAGCGTGGCTCAAAGAAAGGAGAAGAGAGCAAGGGAAAGATGCGTAATTTTTCTCCATCGGAACGATTCCATCGTTGATATATTCAGCGATTCCCCAACTCTCCTGCCAGATACCACTTTGGCGTTGCGGCGAAACGTCCTTCGCGTGCGAGTGTTGTGCTACAGCAGGAGCAGCGTTATTGTTGCGTTCACTACTAGTCGAGTTGGGTGAAAGTTAGAAAAACTTGTTACTTTTTCAGTTCAGCTTAGCATGGAAATCCAGTGACTTTCTTGTTTGTGACCTTTGACCCTCAAGTGCTTCTTCAACTGTGAAACTGGACATGAAATCTCGTTTGATTCTCCAACAGGGATTGATGGACGGCAAAGTCATTAAGGAAGAGACTGGAAGCGTCGTCGTCGCGCCGTCGACAACTTCAACAAGCGCTCCTCCTCCCACTGCCTCTTCGCCATGTTCCTCAGCAGCGGCTTCGCCGCTGCAGGTCAATAGCGCGCCGACAGGGAAGGAGAATCGCAGGGTTGGCTCGCCAATGGCCGAGATTGTCACCAGGTCAAGGACTAAAGGTAACAAAATTTTATAGTCCCTTGCAGCGCAGCGCCGCGCGCGGAGCGCGCGCGCGCGCTGCGCTGCGCTTCTAGACAGTTTTTAGTGGTGGGTGCGAAAGTTTTGAAACTACCAAGTCTGCGTCCCATTAACATCATCATGTGTTAAACAGGCCACCAAGTTTATACAGCTGTCAAGTTGCGGGGCTCCCGTCTGTTGGCAGATGACTTCCAGGTGGCAAATTGCGCTCTCAATCCCAACCTTGCTAATAACACAAAAGTACACACATTACATTAGCACACACAGCCGGTTAATGCATAAAATACAAATCTTGTGCCAGCAACAGCAGTCCAACATGCAGCCAGATTCGTGTCAAATTGCACAAGAGCATAGCGCGAAGCGCTATGCTCTTCCTTCGAGAACGGCGTCACAGCCAAAGTACATTTTCAAAACGGCCGCACACTTGTGCCATTTGCTCTTTCTTTCTTTGTGAATCACGCCAAACAGCTGCCTTTCCTGATTTCACATTTGTAGGACGAGAATCTCTAATTAATCACAGCCAATTTTTCGATACCACGTGGATTCGAATAGGCATGCGGAAGACGTGGGAGTTGCCTGATTTCAGAAACATTTCAAAAACAAAGAAGAATTTAGAAATCTCCTGCTCCAGGCTCAAAAAAATCTTGTTCACAATCTGTGAACCACAGATTCCAGTGTATCTGACAGGTGTTCAACACAGCACATGTAATTAACATGTGTTTTGATACACCATCGTATTAAATGCATATACAAATCGATTAATTGACACAGATTCGCCAGCAACTTGTGCTGCTCCTGAATCGACAGATTCCAGCCGAGAACCGCCTGCCAAATCGAGATATGCATGCTAAAGAAGCCTGCTCGCCCAATATTGTCGCCAGCCTCAGGCCTTCAAAAAACAGTTGTGTGCTGGAGCCAGATAAGAAAAACCGGCTCCAGCTCCACTTCTCAAGGGACTTGTTTTTCCAACTCGAGCTTTAGCTTCCATTAGCACTTGATTCTGTATATTTATGAAGGAGGTTAATAGAGGCTTCTTCTTCTTCTGAATATAGGAAATGTGTGGGATTCTCAGATAAACATGTACAAGGCAGCTTTTCCCCAAGCAAAGTGTGCTTTATCAATCAGCATCAGGACTTGAGAATGAAGGCTTTGCGGAAGCTTATGGTCTTGGAAATTGCATCTCCAAAGATATGAGATCTTAGGGCGCTGACAAAGAGGTCACGAGTGGGCGGAGCCCACTCGTGGAAGGAGGAGCATACTAAAAGGCCACAATTCCGTATTTCTGTTTGTCACTTGCAGACACACTGAAAACAAAAGCTTATATACCGAAATACCCCCATGCATATCGCTTCTCCGTGGTCTGAAAGGTTGATTGAGTATTAAAGTTGCCGCTTTCTGTATCTGACTCCTTTCAGGCCCAGGCATCTTGAAAGCAAAACTATGTTTGCTTTCTCCAGACTTTTCTCCGAGATAAGGAAATACTTATATATTTCACAAGAAGACCAACAAAGTATATATATTCAAAGACACGGAAAAAGGTGGAAAAACTGCGGCTCGTGGGCGGCTCCTTGTTGAGGTCGCTGGAGAAACCAAAAATTTAATACGTCAACAACAGGAGCAGCCCAGACCAAGTCAGCGGTTGGCTTGGAAATTAACCTGTCGGGAGGGCTGAGAAACTCGATTGAAATAAACGCAGAAATAACGTAGAAATTTCCCTTGTTGTGTATATCCGAAAAGCGCTTCTGCCTTTGACACACTTTAAATTCGCTCGCAGTCTCCACAAGCACCCCACAAAGCTTCCTCATTTAAACTTTCGCCTTTTTTCAACAAATGTTGTTGACAACTTTTGAATGTTTCTCCTTGTACGTATTTGCTTCGCCTTCCAAAATTGCAGCCTTGACAACAGGTACACGAGCAAAAGCGAAAACGCCATCTGCGAACCAAGTTGCCTTCGAATTATCCAATATCTTGTTAACGGTCTCGCAAGTCGGATGTGGGAGATGAACATGTCAAAAACAGTTTTTGTCATCAAAAGTGTACCTTCAACAAAGCTGAAGAGCCTGAAATTATACGAAATTTACAGAATCTTACGTAAGAAGGTACAAAATACGCCCGCCAACTTCAAAACAGCCGCCGGAAGCCAAACCGGAAGTGGTGTCAAAGCGCGCTAATTAAATGCGCGCGAGTAATTAAAAAGCCTTGAAAAATACACAAAGGTGTCTAAAGTAAAGAAGCTACAAATTAGATTTTGCCGCCTAAAGCAAAGCCTAAAGCAAATTCTCCAGACTCTTCTTTGATCTTTGAGAATCGCTAAAAATATATACAATTTCTTCAGCTAATTAAATTTACCTGGAAACAAGGCTTGCACGTGTTTAGTGAAACCGGAAGTAGCTTTTGTAATTAGGTGGCTTCAAAGAACAATTTTTAATTGACTGATGTCTGAAGCCCAAGGCTATGTTTCAAATAGGATAATTTAAACCTGGAAAATCCCCAGATTTTCTTTAATAAAAAGTGAAAGCCTGCACATTTGAGCTGACAAGTCGACAAGACACGCAAGATGAGGTCACAGATGGCGCAGTTGATTTTCACAAACAAAGTTTCTCCACTATACCCCCTTTAGGGGAGGGGGAAGAGATACAAGGGTAAATGGAAAAAGTTTACCCACATTTGAATCTCCCGCTGAATTCGCTCACAGCGCCAAGGATATCTATAAGTCTCGGTTTTCACTTTGTTGTGTTTTCCAGTCCATTTAACCACACGTTATGATAACATAACATACAGTTCATGTTGTACGACACCAAAATATTGAGACACTTTTTCCAATGTTTCTCTTGTTGTTTCTCTTTCCGTTGAAAAACATGGGGTTTTGCTGGAAAATCCTCCAGTTTCTCCAGCAAAACCTTTATTAAAACTCTCCATGTCTCCGCCATATTTTGATGACATCACCTGGCGCTCTTCTCACAACTTTGCCTCTATTTTGTCTACATTTTGTGGAAATCCTCTTGGAAATATTCTCGGTTTCCCAGGCCTTCCATAGTTCGTCGTTCATGTTTTAACCCCCCCCCCCCTCCCGAAATTACACAATATTTACAAGAGCGGGAAATTTAAATTTCAAATTATCCGCTGGACATCTCACAGTCGACAGTCAACCAACAACTGACCGAAGCTCTCATTCGTAGTGTCTTTCGCCTATATGATTCTGCCCTTGAGCTAGCTTTGTGTCTAGTAAAGTGGGGACGGGGAAACAGTGGGAAATTTTTCGTGAGAACGTTTCAGCTGTTGTTGAAATCAAAAACTTGTGTGTCTTTCGTCTAGAAACACATGCAACTGGAGCCACATTACTCATCGTGTCTTTTACACACTTGAATGAAGGCTCAACTTATTATTATTATTACTAACTGGCTGACGGGACGGAGAATCCTGGAATTTGCCCGCTTCCCGCCGCCCCATAAACGGTGGGAACTTTAGGCTGTTTCAGGCCTGAAAAGTACACTTGTGGATGGACAAGATGGAGTAGTTTCTAATAAGCTTGGGGCGGTTTTGTCGAAGTTTCCAAAAAGCTGGGGGCAGGTACAAGAAACGTGGATTGGAATGGAGAAAATGGAAAAGAAGAATGGAAAAAGAAGCAAGAGAAAGTTTGCAATTGAACAAGAATTTTGTGGATGATAGGCCTTAGAAGACTCAAGGCAAAAAAAAGAAAAAGCGAGAAAATGATGAGAAGAAAAGCGTGTGAAGAAATCACCGCTAATAAACCTGGGGCAATTTTTTATCCGCTCCTTAATGGAAAATGGAAATGGAAAGTGAATGTAAACAGGTGTGAATTATGGTAGGTGGCGCTGCAGTAGCGCGTATATATTGGGAAAATATAGTTTTCAGAACAAACATGATTGAAAATTTGCAGACCAGGTGTGCTTAATTAGCGACGAGAGAAATATATATTTTAAGTAAGCTACTTTTTCCTGACTTGCGGATTTTTTTGATTATTAACAGGATCTTTGATTTACGTCAGAGGCTGATTTCGCATCTGGTTTCTGTATAATTTTCTTGTTTCTAGAGTATCTAAAGAGGCAGTTGAGATTGAAAATATACAGGCCTGCCAAAAAAAGTGTATACATTTTGAAAACATATATAGCAAAATTTGAAAGCTTCAAGTGAAGAGTGACAGAAAGCAGAAAATTTCCCGCCTTTTTTCATAACATTTTTGTAAAGAACATACAACCTTAAAGCTTGGACAGAACCGAAATTTTGTCAAGTTTCAATCTTTTTTCAATCTTGGCCCACCTGCAGATTATTGTGTCATTAATCAATTCTGAATTTCTAGCCTTAAGTCTAGCGACTTGGACCACCGACCAGGTGAAAACAATATTTTCGCATGACAACAATAAGGCATTCTCACCTGAGTTTTTGATTACTTAATTTAATTTAATCAACTTGTTCAGTAGCCTGTCCGTCCGTGCTGTTTTCAAGGACATTTTTCAAAATTTGGTGCCTAGAAGTAGAAGCAAAAATGCTTTACTTGGATTGCGTTTGAAATTACCCGCTCTTTCGTTTTGACCCCTTTTGATGATGGAACCCAAGCAGGTGTTCTATTGATCCCCTGAAAATAACAGACAACAACGGGATTATGTTATTATTGTTTGTTATGATCCTTGTCTCTCTCTCTGTCGTCTATACAATTTTAGAAATGTCTGATAGCTTAAACTTTTGTGTGTGATTGTACGACATTGTATTCGACCAGTTGTTTTCCAAGGGCGACAAAATAATAGGAGTTCTCAGCCAGTTCTCATCAAACAAACCAAGTCTCGGCTCTATCTACTTTCTCCCCATTTTACACTTCTGGTTCCATTTGTTCAATATCCATGAAAGCTTGACCACAAATGATCTGAAAATCAGATGGTTAATTCTATGTTTGAGCATAAACGGCACTTGACTGTAGCAAAATAAAGTATGCAATGCAGGGGCCCTTCTGGAGACCCCGCAAGGGTCCCTCCTATTTGGCCCTTTACAGGTCACTTCAAGGTCACTTGAAGGTCCCTAGTTCCATAAATTTCAAGGGTTCAAGTCCATGTTCCTTAAGTAAGGCTATTGTTTTGGAGTTGTATACAATTTCTAAAATCAACGTTGTTTTTAATCATTCTTGTGGCTTCAAAAAATTTACCAGAATCTTGTATTTGAAATTTTTTGGATTCGGGAAAAAATGCGATTTTGAATCAGCGGTAAAGGGTCCTTGTGAGGGGGCCCTTAGAAGGACCTTTTTTATTATGTTGTACTTAAATGGCGTTTAGTAACACAATTTAGCATGCAGTTCCTTCACGTTAGATTCATTTAAGCCTTCGACGAGTCTAAACATCCGGGTATTACGTTACCCGCCTTACAAATCTTAAACCGGGCGATTGCGGCCAGATGCCACACACCGCTTGCTTACAGTTTATGCAGTGGAACAAACGTCCTCGTCGACAGATTGTTCGACCATTAAGAAAGTATTAGAATAATGTTGTGTCTGATGATGATGATGGTTTCGCCCGGGTTTTTAATCAACTTTTTCAAAATACATCCAACATTACTACTTGAAGCTTGGCTTTTTCAGCTGTGGCTCAACTTGAATCCCACAACCTTCTCCCGCCACACGCTCTTCAATTAGCGGTTACGGCAGCGACGTCAAGTGCCGTCGAAATGCCGACTTGTTAGCGCTAATTGTGGACTTGTTCAAGAAGTAGCTCTGAATTTTATATAGAAAATTCTAAAATACACACAAAGTTTTCTATGGTTTCTTGAAGAAATCGGTACGAATTCAGCCCATATGCCACATAACCGCTGCGCTCCTGCCGCGCTTCTCTGACTTGTGACGTTAATGGAAACAACGTGTGCACGTGATGTAAAGCTTGCAATTTGCTCCACAACATGTTGAGTCACTTGAATATTATATTCCCTCTGTAAAATAGCCCGTAAGCCACAGATGGCGCCTGAATTTTACGGCAACTTGGAGCGTGGAAACAGAAGGCGGAAGGAGCCAAAAGTTGGTCCAAATGGTACCAGAGCAATTTTCAAAGCTCTGCTGGATTCAATCCCAAGGTATATACAAGTACGAGAATTTTCTACAATTTTCAAAAATCCCGCCAAAGGCAAAAAGCCTAATTGACAGGGGTGACAGGTACACATCAAGGCGCTTTTTCATCTTCAAAGCTCATCAGCCCACGTGTCAATTAGCCATAGAGCGCGGATATGTATTGGCGGTAATTACAAAATTTCAAAGTCGCGCTTTCGACAGCTCATGTCCAGCAAGTCCCGAAGCACCAAAAATTGAATTTTACTTTGATCGCCCATTTCCCTTTGAAGCCATGACGTCCAGTCGTGAATTTTTCAAAAAAGGGTCAATTTCATCATCAGCTCCAGGCCTCTTTCTCTCTCTCGAGTCCACTTTTGCAGGAGCAAGTTTTGCCTTTGGCATGTAATGGATTGCTTCTCTGTGGAATACATGTTCTTGACATGTTTTGTTCTTGGAGAGGCATTGCAGCTTTGGGACAAGTCAAAAACAGGCATTTCTCCCTCTCGTTGAGAAATACGAGAAAACTAATAATAATAATATCAGCCGACCCTACTCGATCTCGATGCCGTTTCCAGACCCTCAAATAGCTTGTGTTGTCCAGCAACGATAGGCGTGTTCTTTGATCTAAAAGTGTCGGCGACAGATCACACTTGGCTGTGTAGAGCCTTCAGAAAAGTTGGTTATGTACAAGCATACAGAAAGGCCGGGACAGAAAAGAGTAACTGGAAATATTATGGATTCTTATGGAGAAATCGGCCCAATAATCTGCATCTGATGGATTCGTAATTTCTCGATTCCTTGTAAAGGGCTGCTGCTGCTTCTGAGGTTGACCGCTGGCTGGCCAAGAGCCATTGAGTGAGCGAGAAGAGGAGCGGAAACTCTATGGCTGACTGGAGGAGGAGATTCAGAGGTCAGTCGTGCGGCGGTGGCGCTGTAGTCGTTGGATGCTATTCGGTCTCGATGTAATTGATTTCTAGAGCGAATTTTCAACAACGTTATTCACATGTAAATTCTATCGACCGAATGTCCCAGTGTCTGCAGTTGATTGACGTATTTCTGTGGTTGTTGGAGAATTTCGAGTGGAGAATCCCAAATGTTTGCGGGTTCTACAGATTTGGAAGTCTCTCATAGAAAAGTTTGTAGAACTTTAGATTTTTGATGAGCATCTTGTAATTAGAAAAGGTTGACAAGAATTCGCTAACGGCGACATTACAAACGCCATTTGCTCATTAGCCGCAAAGGTACTCGCAGTTAGGAAATATTTTTGGAAATACTTCAAGTTTTTAGGAGAAACAGATGTTGGCGTACTATAGGGCTTTTGCTAATTGAGATACGTGAAAAAGCGCGGGAAGCTTTAAATACATTTTAAATACATTGAGCGAGACCAAATGTTGGTTTAACGAAGTGCCAATGAGGCTTCAAGCTGGAAAGAAACGGCTATTTTCGGTCAACGATTTTAGTACTGTCAAGGGACACCAGATGTCAACAGGGGTTAATGAGCAACTGGACACATTAACTTAGGCTCAAAATACTTCAAAATCCCCTTCAGAATTCCAAAAATACCCGTTTCGAATTTCCGGATTCCAAGTTGAAGAGTAGCCTAGCCTAACCTAACCTAACCTAACCTAACCTAACCTACACTTTTTTTCAATTTCTAGTCTTAACCAAGGACAACGTCCACACCTCCTCCTCCTCCCACCGCCGAACCAGCGAAAGCCCCAAAGGCCGCAGCGATGGTGGCTCCGCCACCATCGCCCGAAACGACAGTCGAAGCTGCTCGCCCCTTAACATGCGAACCGAGCGTAGTTCCAATCACCACCACCACCACCACAGTCTTTTGAACGGGAGCAGCAGCAGCAGCGCTTCCTCCTACCACAGCGCCATCTTCTCCTCGCCGCTCATCAACACGAGCTCCTCCTCCTTAATAACTTCAGCAAGCAACGGAGGGACTGTCACCGTTAGTACTCCATCGCCTCCGAACGGCGCGCCCCCTAACGGCACTTCCTCTTCGAGAACTTCGTCAAACTCGAGTTCTGGAGGCTCTGGAGGCTCTTCTTCAGGTACTTGCCCATTTTTTTCTACTTGGGATTTTTAGTGCTATTCTGTATTTCTAACACTTTTTTGAACTTGCAGGCCTAAGTCAAAATGGGCGCTACGTAACTAAAATGAAACGCTTCCTCGGCACTCTTCTCCATTTCGGTTGTGACATTTCCCCTGAAGTCGGCGACCGCGTTCGAAGTCTCGTCTTCAATTTGGTGGTACGTGAATGCTTTCTCGAAGTTTTGCGTATAGAATTCTAAAACCTGAAGCATTGATTTTTTCCACAGAGCGGCCATTTGAGCATCGAAGAGTTCCACCACTCGCTCCAAGAAGTCACAAGCTTCCCATTACGGCCATTTGTGCTGCCGTTTTTGCGGGCACACCTGCCACTGCTGCAACGAGAAATTAGTCATGTTGCCCGCATGGCGAAACAGGTAATGACGGTCGTTTGCTTCCAATTTAATAACGCACCTGCTCCTATATCTCGCTCCTATTCGACGAGTGTGTGTACTTACGACGGAAGGCGGGTAACAGCTGCCGTCTTGAAGCTTCTACTAAAAACTCGTCATCTAACGACTCTTCTAGTTTCTAACGCTTTTCGTTTCTTCTTCCATTTCCAGACTCCACTCAGCTACATTCGAAGTCACGACCAACTCATCTTTGAAGGCGCCTCGTCGCCAGGGGAACCTTGCGACATTTTCCACTCTGAAGCCGCCGACATGAGTTTGGCTGCCCGGAAACGCAAAGCTTCTGAGAGGTGAGTATGCTAGCTAGAAAATCTGGGTTCTAAAACATGCAGAAAATTCAGTCCTATAACAAACACTGAAAAAGGCTTATTCTTTCTCCTCCTGCCTAAAGTTGAGCACATTTGCTTGTTTTCCCAAAAGCGCACATGTTCTTTCTCACCTGAGCGATTCTTTGGAAACGTTTCTTCGATGGGGAAAACATGGCCTGAAATAACAGATAAGAACAAAAGAAGCCTTCTTTTTCAACAACATAAAAAGCTCGCTTCTTCTTCTCTTCTTCCGAGAAACCAAGCTCAGGTGTACAAGGTTCCACACTCAAAGCTCACTCTCCCACCCAAATCAAATCTAAAAGCGGGAAATTCAAAAGTTTGGAAAAGTAACGAGCCCGCATCTTTTCCCTCCTACCCGTATTAGCTGTGCCTGTAGTTTTGCAAAACTTTCTATGTGACAAGGACAAAGACCAGACGGCCACCAGAGGGAGGCGTGGACCAGCTGGCCAATTCCAGATTCCTTCAGCAGCAGCGCCCATATGGCGCTGACATTTTCTTTTTCCCTATTACCTCGTTTCCCAGCCATAGACACTTTACGTCTTCTCCCTTTTTGATATTGACCATCTGTGGCCCTCCTCCTGCCATTCCAACAACTCGTAACAGCTTGCCATACAAGAAGCGTTCCACAAAAAGGCTAACGAATCCACTGGGTTCTTTGCTGAAATCGGCACATTTTACTCATATTTTCCATTTACAGCTTTTATGAAAACGGAGAAAGCTCTGACAGCGGCTACATTTCGACGCCCAAGAGACCTCATCATGGAAGTTTGTTTTCCCCGCCATTTTTCCCGCAGTCTTCTTCCTCCTCCTCCTCAGCTGAACTTCGGGAATATTACGCTGCCGCATATCCGGCGCTGCTGTCGCTCCACGGGCACCATCATTCGGAGACCAACACAACGGCCACGCCCACAGGGACGCCCACAGGGGGCGCTGCCGAGCGCCCCGACAGGGGCGCGAGCGGCGGCTCCGCCGCCGCTGCGGCCCCCAAAGCCCCCGTCCCCGAAGACGAATGGAAGAATATCCACACGATGCTCAACTGCATCCTCAGCATGGTTCAGAAGACCAAGAGCGCTTTGGGCATGCTTCAGAACAGGCACACCGAGGAGCCTGGGAGAGAGGCGTCGCCGGCAGGTGGCGCTGCTGCCGCAGCGCCATGGCTGCGGAGACCCGCGTCCGCGGCTCCTGCGTTCGGAGTGGAGACTTCAGAGGACTTTAAGCGTCAGGCGGGAGAGTTGATTGCGCAGGCGCTGAGGGCTACTGAAGACAGGGTTGCTGAAGTGAAAAGAAGGGCTGGTGAGTTGGCAAAAGTTTTTGATATATTTGTAACTTTCGGAAACAAAACAAAGGTTGTTAAGGAACGCGGGAGGATTAGGAAATCGTTTGTATATATATTTTGAGGCAGAGCAATTAATGTGAAACTTTTCCATCCCATGCTAAACGTGGGAAGTTGAGGTCTGGTGGGTTCCTCCGGAAGGTGGGGTGTGGGAACGGCCAAGTTTTTCCCGCCGATATTATGGGAATCTGCCCGCCGTAGATTTACTTTTGGCTCATGTTCCGCCGGGTATAAATTTACTTTTAAAAGGAATTGTCCCTGGATATTGTGTCCATGTTTGTTTGCGACGTGATCCGTTATAAAATAATCTTGAGAGAGACGAGAAATTGCGGACACGATACATTTTATGCCGTGGGAAACAGAACGGCTGCTAAGGATACTTGCTAAAGCTGCCGGATCTTTTCTGTCGACAACTTTCACTACTACTGTCCTCCATCCATGTTGTTTTCTCTTGCTTAAATCGTTTTGTCTAGTGAAAATTTACTCTCTTTTTACAGAGGAAGCTGTGCAAGAAGTAAAACGCCAGGCGCTTGTCGAACTTCAAAGGGCTGAGGCCAGAGCTTGCGAAGTTGTGGCCGCGGAGCGCGCGCGCTTGGAACGTGTTCTTATGGACTCGAGAAGGGGTCCTGTCGAATCGGTCATTGTTTCGGAACGTGGGGTTGATGCGGAGGTGAGTTTTTGAAAATTTTATAGTTTCTGCGGTTTTACGAAGGTTTTTAATGGCGGTTTTGTTGTTATTTAGAGTTGCTGGAATTGCGGGAGGAAGGCTCATGAAACGTGCAGCGGATGCAACATGGCTCGCTATTGTAGCGCCTTTTGTCAGCATAAAGACTGGGAAAATCATCACAGCGCTTGTGGAAGAAATAATAACAGTAATGAGAACAACAGCAGCAACGGCCGAGAACAGAGGGCTGGTGGTGCTGCTAGCGCAGCACCACCTATGGCCGCGCCCTCTGGTGCTTCAGAAACTAAGGCTCATTTACAGGATAGCAACAATAGTAATTCGCCTATCGATGTCAGTCATCCTTCGCCTCATAATAGTGGGTCGCCGGGGTCGAATAATTAGTGTTTTTAAAATATGTTGTTTACTAGCTTTTTAGAAGTACATTTCAGTGTTAATAGCTTCGCTTCGAAGTTTACAAGTTGTTAACTTATAACTTCGACAAGACACCACCAGGGTATTTAGCTTATAGATTTCGATGCACTTTACAAGCTTTTGCTTAAGGACTACATAGCTTTTACAAACTTTCGAATGTATTGATTTCTAGTCCTGATTCTCACTTGTTTCCACGTCTGCAATACAGTAGCAAAAAACTGTATCAACGTCTGCTTGCTAGAAACCACTGTAGGTATAACAACATCGTGTTTGTAGTCACGTCTAGTATGTGTATCTAGTTCTCAGCTTGAATGTAGTACACATTAACAATAGGAATAGGAACTATGAGCTATAGATTTAGGATTGATAGTTACATAACTTACTTTTAGCCGTATTTCATGTTTCATGTATACACTCGTCATTGTTAAGCAACTAGTCTTTTGAGCGTTACACCACGTATAGGACTGACTGTTAGTTTGCTAAGAGCCTAAAATTAGTTGTTATACACTTTTGTTAGGCTTGATTGATTCTCATTCGGCTAGGATGCCAAAGAAACCTGTAAAATTTTACATGTTACATTCGTTCCTGATATAAATGTGACATTTGAAAAAATATGCTATTCAGGTATACCATGTATAATTTCAAGAAAAGCGTCTTAGGCGGTTGCGGCGACGGTTTCAGCAACTTCCGGGTCAACAGTAGGAACTGTGATTGGCTCTTCTTGGCCGATTTTCAGATCTTCGAGCTTTAGGTCTTCAACCTTCTTCTCACTTTCAGCTCGTTCTTCAATCTCTTCTTTTTTACATTCCGGGCATACTTTGAGGTCTAGCATTCGGATGACCTGGAAAATGGAAAATCCATTTAGTTTCAAAGATACGAAACCCGTAGGCTGAATCATAAATAGCTATTGACATACCTTAGGGTGAAGTGGGCAGTCCTTACGAACCCTCAAATTCTTCCCCTGATATCCGCACCCTTTGCAAACGACATCACAACAAGGCCTGTCACAAACCCCACAACCTCCAGCAGGGCTTTTAGGTTCCACATTATTGTTGTTTTTGTCCTGGTACGTCTTGCTCACTTTGTTGATTTTGACATACGGGTTATGATAGCTG
>JAQGBJ010002920.1:0-14455 GCA_034698345.1 Sphaeridia pumilis
CAGAAGCCTGGGAAAAACTAAGGGATCCATCACTATCAGTCCTCTTCCGTCAGTATCTTTCTATCTCGTCCTTTATTATTTCGTCTTGTTCATCTCCAATGCTCACTCTTTTTCTTGAGCCTGCCTTCAAATACGACTTGACAGCCGCTATTTTATTCTCATTTACACCAAACTACATCTCTGTGCCTTTTCCCCTTGTAAAAGCTGAACTTCTGACTGAACTTCTCCCCGTCCAACTCCAACTCCAGCCAGAAACGAGATGAAATGAGCTCCCAAAGTCGTTCGAATTCAGATCGAAATTCCATCACCTTATCCCGTTTACCAAAACGCCAAACACAAATATAACATTTTGTACATAATACTGAATGATCACACTGAATTTCCAATTTTTCCCCTTCTTCAAACCGTATTTTTTATGTTCATTGAAATTCTGATCATACGCGGGTATTTTGCTCCTTTTCGGTTCGGTTTTTTTCATATACGTAAAAAGTGGTCGATTCAATTTGTTTCGTGCAAATATTGATTCTTGTATTTTTACCCTTCAAAATTTGAAATGCAGTTCCACGTGCGTCGACTTGTTGAAAAAATTGTGTAGAAATTTTGTTAAAAATCGATGCTCAATAATAATACGCTTTTGTACAGCTATTTCAATAGACGAGACAGGTATGTTTGGAAATTGCCAAAAAAGTTTTTCAATTTCATTACAAGTTGCAGGAATTGTAGCCACAAATGCATCCTCAAAAAGCATGGCTTTTGGACATACATGAGCAAGAATTCTCCAGACTCCAAAAAGTGTCCATAAGAAAGCACAAGTATTTTAGTCGTCGTCGTATATACTTTCCAGTTTGACAGTACAAAAGGAAGCCACAACAAAAGTGAACAAAGAGAAAGATGGCTGATGCCAAGTTGAATGCGATTCAATCAAGAATCTGGTCGTTCGACGCTGCGCTGCGCTTCTTCCTATCAAAAGGCCAAAAAGCGACAAACTTTACAGTGGAGCTCTCACTGAGGAAAAGAGAGGAGGATTTGAGAATTGCATTGTGTTTGCGTGTTCTTCTGTCAGTTAGTTATTGAGCGAGCGCTGGAGAAAGCCGGGTCCAGCGAGCAGCTTCTGGAGAAAAGCAATAAAGTTGCAACTCTCGGGCAAACGCTTCCTACGTCCAAGCGCCTCAGGCGGAAGGAAGCTAAATCAAGTCGCTTTGCTGCTGGATGCACTTGTTTCTCGCTGGAGAATCTCCAGCAGCAAAGCCAGTAAACAAAAGTGAAACAAGTTGCTCTCGTCTATTTGTATTTCACAATATCCAGAAACTAGTCGCTGTAGACAGAAAGTAGACGAGATTTCTGCAATTAACAGCCTGCTAAAATGAGATTTGTTCTCACAGTTTCCAGCGGTTCCTACACCAGTCACAATAAAAACCTCAGCCAGTTCCAGTTCTCCCCCTTCCAGCTCTATTTAATCACCTGCTGCGCTTTTCTATTTGTAGCTCGTAGCTCCTAGAAACAAAATCTAGAAAATTTTCTAGAGCTCCGCCGTCGTCGTCTAATGAGTAGCTAAAAAGAGCTAGTTTCATAACAACACTTGCCGTTGCTACTAGCAACAGCTCCTTCTGCATCTTTTTCCAGGCTCTTTGAAAATGACTGTGTTTCAAGCTGAAATTGATATTACCTTCTAATTGCGCGCCATTTTTAAAACGCGCCAAATTCAAAATTCTAGCCAAATGATACACTATTTTTACCTAACGTCATCATCAACTTTCTCCGCAAACAACAACAAGACACTAACACGCACAAAACACTAGAAGCGACATCGCGACACTAGAATTTCTAGAAATCCTTGCCTCTTCAATTCCGCGCGGTTTTGTTGCGGATCAGAAAATCTATTTCCTACAACTGGTTTTGCAATCGCGTCGTTTGTTTTCGCCATGTTCGCTTTTTGACAACTCGTTCTCATGTTTTCTATTTGTCTTCTGGAATCTAGAATTTTATTCTAGAATTTCTTCCATCGACTTGTCACAACCCAAGTGCCTTGGGGACTCCTCGCCAAAATATAACTGAATGCTTCCCTACAAAATTGATGGAGAAAAGCGTCAAGCGTCGTATACGACGCTTCAAAGCGTCCTGCTCGCTGAAGCGCACTTTCCATAAATACATCCATCCATACATCCCCAAATAAGTACCTCCGAGACCCTCCAAAGCGCCCAGCGCCGAAAACGCCTTGCCTTGGGACTCTCAAATCCCGTTTGATCCTTCCACCACCAAACTCAAGTACCCAATGCAAAGTGAATCCGGAAAAAGCTGTCCATCAACCGGATACACGCTATTTTAGTATATATACATTCGTACGATACATGTTTGCTATTTGCTCTATTCGAGTGCATACATCAGTCGCCGTCTCTCTTCTATAACCCTGTCGCCAATTCAGTGTCTTGAGTAGCTTGGCTCTGACTGCTGCGTCTCCATACACAAGACAGCAGCAGATGAGAATACGATGATCGTCATAAATGATAAAAGAGCTTCGGATGAAGTGGAGAAGAATCAAGAGAGAAGAGACACGCCAAGTAACCGAAATTTCTAACGGGATTCCGTCTAAAGAGCTAATCGGGCTGGAGACGAGCTGACGAGAGATATGACGACGACGAGACGTTATCTGCTTCCCATCCGGCTTTGAATCTGTCTTGTACGCTATGCTTCTGTGTGAGGATACACGGGAAGATTGCCAGGTGTTTTCGCCTTGAGAATTCATACGAAGCCTTGGAATATTTTAGTTTTTGGAGACACACACCGAACCGGAACTGGCGTAATTTTGGAGCAAAACATTTAAAAATTTTATGACTCGAATAGCATATAGCGAGCCAAAATAGTAATTTTCTAGAAACTAGAAAACTAGAAGCTTTTTGAAGCGTACATATGAAAAAAAAGTCTTGTATTCCCAAACGTCACAATCAGCAGCAAGCAGCGCCAACTTCCAGTATGTTATGTATCTGGAGAAAATTCTCAAAAAGTAATAAAGATACAGTCACTGAAGGCGACTCCACGAAAATTGCAAATGTGTCTGAATATGCATGTTCTAGATTTTCTAGAGATTTTAGACGCTAAACGCTTAGAGGCGAAGAAAAGATGTTGGCGAAAAATGGCAAAATCGCAAACTCGTATATACGAGCCATGAAATCAGTGGCGGAAATTTGAATCTTAAATGGCCAGGAATGTATATCGCTTAACATGTGGAATTTCAATGCAAAATCATACAAGAAACCCGTTACAGTTTGAGATCATAGAAGGCCAAAAGTTCGGTGCAGCGCAGCGAGCGCGCGAAGCGCGCGCGCGCTGCGCACCGCGCGCATTGCGCTGCGGAGTAAGAGAGTTGAGGCTTACCTTGAGGATGTTCATGGATTTTGCCATCGACTGCTTGAAGACTTGAAGCAGCTCCAAAAAGGAGGAGGAGATGCCAAATTGACGGCATCTTCGAAGTGGTTTCCAGTTCCAAGTCTCGAAATTCCAAATTTGCTGTATATAAACGTGGAATGTCAACAAGGAATTTTTTTCACTATTTCACACAATGTTATTTACACGCACCACTGTATAGTTTGAAACGAGTCAATTTGTCACTTGCTCCAAGAGAACTGTGTTGAGGTTCACCAATTTGTCACTATTCGAAATTCCCGCGCTTTCTAAGTGGGTTCCAATTTTCCGAAATAGTACTTCAGATTCTTGAATTCAGGCTTTCATAGCCTTCCACGGCTCAAAGTAAACTACAAGTGTTGTCCAAACACTGAAGGTCCTTTAAATTTCGATGGTTTTGCTCGATGGTCAACTGTTGTGCTCTATGGCTTTCAATGGTTTATGGTTTTGCGGCTGTATAATTGTCGGAATACCTTGTTGAACTGGAAACTGGACACGAAAACACCTGTAATTTGGAATGCGTAAAGTTCCTCTTTTTTCATGCCTACCAATAAATGGACAAATGATCACAAATACAAACCGCACGCTGGGTTTCAAATTTTTGTGGTTTTCCTCAAGACACTTTTTCTTGTAGCCGGTCAAATTTACAACAATAGCACTTTTTCTCCACGGTCAAGAAAATATTTGTTGATGTAATTTATATGGGTTTTTGAGGAAATTCCAAGACCACACGACGTGCAAAGACTATTTTTTTATCACGTCTCAGATTTTATTCTACAGCTGGAGTCCAGAAAGGACAAACACAAAGACGATGAAATGGAGCGCACTCCAAAATATAGTACGGTTTTCACTTGAACTTGAGACAGCCCTCAGCCCCAGCGATAAAAAAGCCCTGAAACCAAATTGTCAACTATTAGAATACAATTTGCCATTTTTGGATCAAAGGCGCGGGCGAGCGGCGGAAGACGATGGCAAGTAGCGACCGAATCTTGTCTTTTTTCTTTGTAAATATATACAAGTTTCCAAGATACATTTTTTCTCCGTCTCTGCGACCCTAACGTATTTACTTTGAAGGGGAAATAGAAAAAGGGGTGAGACCATTCAGACACACTATTTACTGGGCGGTTGGTTACATGAACGTTTCGGTCTGGCGACGACAATGGCTTGAATGGAATACATATCCGAGTGAAGATGCGTTTCTTCTTGGTCTTTTCTTTGAATCAAACGGGTCTTTTAAAGGTGCGGAAGTTCGGGGCTTGTTGGTTTGTGTCGTATCGAATTGAATCGGTTTCGCATTGAATTGAGGGGAAAAGAGCCAAGGCGGAGAAACGATTTCCAAGATAAGAAATTGCAGTAGACGCGCTCGCTCCTTTTTGAAACGGAGGGTGTGACAGGGGAGAAAATTGGGAAAAGCAAGAAATGATCTTCTTTTTTGGGTCTCGAGCCTATCAAAGGGACATTCACGAAATTCGAAACCCGTCCAATCCAACGTTTATCCAAGACAAAAGTTATGCGGTTGGTAGTGAAAAAATGCCGATTGGTTTCACGTCCATTCATCTTTTTTCAATCGTTATTGCCTTAGACGAGTCCGCCACCCGCACACTCCGACCGATGTGCTTCGCGCATCGACCGCATCGATGCGTCGATGCGTCGAATAGTTAAGCGAGACAAATGACCAAAGTGCATCGGCGATTGATGGATTGTCCAGTAGCTAGAAAAATGCTCTTTTTCACTTACAAGTTTGTCCAGGATTTCTCAAGGTTTCTCGTCCAGTGTTCATCAATCCTCGAAGCGCATCGACGCATCGACGATGTCAGTTCTCCAACCTTCGGCCTCAGGTCTCATCATTCAAGTGTCCTGTGAAAACGGTAAAAAAAATTATTTTTAACGTTGTTTTACGCTAGAAAAGTAGTTTTGGGAGCCTTTGAAAATTCGCAAATTTTCGCAAACGCCCATTCATCTGCGTCATGCTAATCTTGGAACTTCTTGAGCCTCTGCTCAAGTGTGATAATGCACACCATTTGCAATTCTAATGTTGATGATTTTTCATCTCTTCCAGAGCAACTAACTTGACGCCTTATCTCGGGCGCTTTTGCAGCGCCGCAAGGCGCTGCATATTTTCTTATGGAAAGTAAGCCGGTTGTAATGCATTTCGGATAAGGAGAAGAAGAATAAGAAGAAGCTATTTGTCTTTTTCCCATAACAAACATGGGAATTTGGTAGTGTGAAGAAGTCGACGAGATGGAATTTTGTTAACGTGTAAAAACAGAGGATAAGAACTTGGAGGATGCGGTTTGGTGTCAAGATTTAATATAATTTTGAGGTCGTCTCGCAGTCAGAATCTCATCCCACGTACACAAAACTGACAAAACACAAAAACCAATTTGTTTGCCTATTGCACCAAAAACCATAAGACAAACACGCAAAAGAGCATGGAGTAACAACATGGATGACAAACTTTTTGAAACACTCGATGGGAACCTCGGGCTCATTTTCCCATGTCGACAAGTAAACAAGAAAATTTCGGTTATGCGATTCTGCACGGTTGCTGATTTCTTCCGTGTTGATCACGTCAATACAAATTATTAACAAAGATGCAATTTCCTCCAGCAGCGCCCTCTGCAACGCTCTCACAGTTAGCGCGTAATGAAATAAATCCGCTTGAGAAGAGCGAGAGACGTGTCATTTCTTAATGTTTCGTAACACATTGAATTTGTGTATGTTTAAGTGCATGTGTCACGCAATGTGTGTGATGCTGTAATTTCAGCAGTGGCTTCAAGCAATATTCTGAGCTTCTCAAGGTCAAGTTCGACACCTTTTCTACCATTGAATACCCCTGAAAAAAAATATATTTCCTATTGTTGTGACTCCAGGGCAGAAGCAATACAATTGACACAATAAAAACAGATGATGAGGGCAGGTGAAGAGAAAACAGGTAGGAAATTAACAATGGGAAGGATCTGACCTGTCTGTCTTGAATTCATGGCCAAAGTGTGAGACCTACCTTTGCCTCAAAATGTCATAATTCAATTAGTGGCCTTTAGCGAGTTTTGATGTAGGAGGTCTGACTGACTGACGGTGAGTCCATCAGGTAAAATGACAAAGGTTGCGGCTGAAAGCTTTTGAAAATGTGGGTTCAAGTTGGAAATGTCTAACGAGATTTACAATGGGCTTTTACTGCTGCGGCATTCCTTGAAATTGAAATTGGTCTCTGAAATTCGTCTTGTTATTTGAAGGAAGACTTTTGGACATTTGGATTTCTTACACCTTGTTTCATAACCACAAACACGTCTCCAAAGGGAAAAAATAACAATACGAGTTACCAAAAGAATCAGCAAGTGTGTGTGGATTTTGTATTGTTGAACTGAATAGCATTACTCAATA
Organism: Sphaeridia pumilis; assembly: GCA_034698345.1. NCBI lineage: Eukaryota > Metazoa > Arthropoda > Collembola > Symphypleona > Sminthurididae > Sphaeridia > Sphaeridia pumilis. Next base: position 6,784 of record JAQGBJ010002920.1, read on the forward strand.
CTGTGGTTCCGGGGAGGGGTCAGGTAAAAGAATGAGTTGGACAAGACCTGATTCTTCGCTGTCTTGTTGTAACTGAACTGCTGTATTGTTGTCAATGGTTTAAGAGAAGGTGTAAAAGCAACAATGAAAAATATGTTATTGCCTCTGCTACACGGTTAAAAGGCTTTTTAAAAATAGGGGAATGGCGTTGGATTTGATCGGTGGCGATTGGCTGGGGTTTGCTGATTCTGGACTTTGGTGGAGAAAGAACCATTGATATTTGTCAACAATCGACATGAACTAAACTTTCGAAAGGTTACAAATATGAAAATTAGAAGGAAACGGCATTAAGGTCCAGCATCAATTTCAGTTTCAAGCATTTCAAGTGCCAATTCATTCAATCTCAAACAGGCAACAACAGATCCGATTTAGGATCCAACGGCATTGAAGACAAGCATAATTTTTCAAGTTTAATACTTTCTCAGCTTTAATGCATTTTTCGAGTATTTAATTGTACTCAAGTGCAGTTGCATTCAAACACACTAAAAATTGTTCCTTGACTTTTAGTACCCCTCGACTAGAAGCCTTCGTTTAAAAATTGGCGGGAAACACAAATAAAATTTTACTCTACGTTTACAGAATTTCATCTTCTAAATTATAAATTTTACCATAGAGTCAATACACACTTGTCGTACAAAACCACTAAAAGCATACGGCCACCACCGTCACCTCTCTGACAAGAGAGCAAAACCTCAAACTCACTCCAATATTATTATTCGCATGTGGTGTAGTTGTATGCTCCTCTCTTTACATTTGTCGCATACGTACGGTGTCTCGCCGGAATGGAGCGCAGAGTGAAAGAGAGCTTAGGGAGCAGCTCTACAAATTTCTAGTTCGTTTTCTAGTACTGAGTATCTAATGACATGCTTGTAAACCACTTCCTTCCTACTCAAATACAGGGTGTTTCATCCAAAAGTAAATAGGCATTCATATGCTGCTATAGACTGGAGTAAACTGTATTAAACCCAAATTTAAACACATAACAAAATACAATCATCCCGTAGCTACTCATGCATACAGGGTGAACTGCTGAAGGATATTTCAGTACCGGTAAATCAAAAAATTCTAGAGCTTTTTCCTAGAAGAATCCTAGAGCAATTCTAACGGTCCTTCTAACGGTACTCGACCATAAAATTGTTAAAGTGCCATAGACGATGAATGCGTATTTGTAGAAATTGTAGAATTCCTAGAATTTCTATAGGCTCCATTCCACCAATTCCAGTCCAATTAGTACATCAATTAACACATACACACACACGCGATAGCAATCCTAAATTCTAGAATACTAGAAACACTTTCGTTGAGCTCCCTCGCGAGTAAATTGGTGTATGATTCCACTTTTCATGCTTGACAAGCCGTGCTCCGTTGAGGTCCGCACTCCACATTTCCCGGATACTTTCTCTAGAATCTAGAATTCTAGCGCGTTTTCATTAGAAGCCTTCATAGAAACCTCCGCTCTTGTTCTTCTATAAGCTAGAAATAAAAACAATACAAAACATACACACGCTTTGTCCAACATTGTTAAATAAGCGCCCTTAGGTTAGCGAAAAACATTGAATGCAGGAGCTCCATGGTCTACCCGGCGTGTCAATTAATTGCGAATCTCCAAGTCTATAGACGCTCACATTTCTCTTCTACGTAGATTGAATCGCTGATGCAGAACAAAGGCTCTGTATATCCAGCGTTGGTAAAGTGTGGTACACACGTACTCTCTTTCTTCTTCTTTTTCGCTTGGTGAAAGTTACTTTGAATTGTTTACTTTGGTCCGTATACGCTCAATTTTCCCTCTTGTATTTAACGTTGACGCCTTTCTTTTTCTTCTCCCGTGTCCTTATCAGCTCCCAAAGGGTCTGTAATAAACAAGCGGGACTTTTGTCCCGACTGTTGCACAATATTTTATACACGTGTTGTTTCCAGTAACCAAGTAGAAGCGTGGATTTTGCCAAAACTGGAACTTTCTAACCAACCACCTCACCCCAGCCTCAAAGGGAAGAAGACAGATTGAGCAGAAGTACACGGATTGTCTCCGGAACTGTGGATCTGCTCGCACTTGTTTCTTGGTGTCAAATACCGTTGTTGCATGAACTGGAGGAGCAGAAGAAGTAGACTTGAAACACGATACAAGGCAAATATAATGTTCATAGCCACTGCTGGAATCAACCGCCCAGACACCACCGTTCCATCAACTGCGAATTCGCCACCTGCGTATACGCTGTGCCACGAAAGCTTTCAATCATTCCGAGCTAAGGGCAAGTGACATGATCTCGACTACGTAGGAATAAGACGGAGGAGGCAGGTGTGATGTACTGTACGTCTGCACTCCGGAAATTGACACGCCGGGACATGGGACACTGTGCGAATACTTAACAAGGAGGAGTGAAGGAGTAGCGGAGACTCCAGCGGAGCCTTGAGAAGATGCGAATATTATAAGGGAGCGTGGAGCGGAGGAGGAGGAGGCGGTTCCGCACGCATCTCACTAATTCGTCCTAATGCAGTAGTGGTGTGTGTGCGTGTGATGCATGGGAATTAGCACGCCGGGCTATTTTGAGGCACCTATTTTTGCTCACTTTTTCTAGGTAGGATGCACCGGCTGCGCACTTTTTGTGTGGCCTGCAATTAGTCTTCGAAGAATACATGTATAAAATAACCTTGAATATTGTCCACGTAGATTAGGAAATACGAGCTCGTTTAGCAGACAAAGTATACAAAGGAACGGTAATTGACTGACATATCGCCAGTACTGTTTGCATGCTAAATGCGAGAATCCAATTATGACTCGAATGAATTATTAATTAAGCGCGAAACAACGAGGAGGGAAGTGTCAACCTCGGAAGAACGAAGAGTCGCTGGGCGGAATTCCAAACCGTATACAATTTACAAACAGAGACCGTTTAAAAACAGTGTATGTTTTAGTGAAGGATAATTTAAATTCTGGTTAAACAGTAGCTTGACAGAAGCCTGGCCACAAGTCGGTTCAAAACATGGCTTAAAATCAAGGCGTCAAACTCTCAGGCAGTCCCAGCATGTATTTTTAACTGCGGCGAGAAGGTACTTTTGACGTTTCCAAACTGTCAGTGTTTGTGTATATTTACTACTTGAGTCGCAGCGTTGGTTCTGATACTTTAGTTGCAACCTGCTGCGATACCTGATCCGACCCAAGATAGCAACGAGACGACTGACTGACATCCAAGCTTCAAAGAAAAGACATGAAGATTCTTTGTAAAGAGGCATGTAACCACGTAACCTGTTTCCAGCTCCAGGAGTCGATTACAAAAAGAACAAAAACAGGCGAGATTAAATGCTGAATCGGCGGACAAGAAGAAGAAGGGGCTAATTTCACTAAAGTGGGCGACGAAGACCAAGAAGAGATTTTGAATAACATCAAAGAAGCACGTTTAAGAAACAGCAGATTTGGTCCAGCAGCGCAGCGTCGGCCGTGCAACTTTTCCGTTTTTCCAAGATCGCATGACCACACATCATTTTAGTTAAAGACGCTGATAATATACGCGATGTTGTCAAACATAAACAAGATTTGACGGTTGAACAGGTAAATAAATACAGCCGTTTGACTACGGGACAAACCTGCGAGCTGTTTTTGATTTAGCACAAGTTTAAAAACCTTTCAAACGGCACTTCGATGCTACATTTTAAACGTTTCATTTCGAAAATTCGCTAATTTTTCATTCACAGCCGGCATTTACACTGGATCTTGAGGTCAGGTCAGAAGCACCTAAAGCAGGGGTGTGGCAAATAACAAAAAAACGCGCGGCGCGCAGCGCCGCGCTCCTGTCTTTCCGCGTTGTATCAACCCCATTCAACCTTCAAAAATCTATGGGTCCATGTCGTCACATTTGTTTTTGTTCCAAACGGCATCTCGGTATCGCATAATTAAACAGAGTTTACACAACTTCAACGTCCACCATGAAGAGTACAAGCGAAACCAAAGTCATGCAAACAGGACCGAATTAAAGCGCGGCGCTGGGCGCCGCGCGCATTTTTTTGGTACGTGATTGCGCAACAAAAATCTATAACCCATTGATTATGTACCTACTTTATGGTTCGAACGGCACCAAACTTCCGCCAAATTCAAACCTCCCGCTTTGACCTCTCCTTAACTCCCCCAACTCCCCCTCCCCTCGTCCATGTTAATTACCGCATAAACCTTGGCTTGAATTCTTGAATTCTCAACTCCCGACTCTCAGTACCACCAATCCAAACCTTACTTTAATTTCGCACAGCCTATGATTAATACTTGGTTGTCAAAACTCCCGCTTTCCTTCAATTTTTACCGTCAACTTTTCAACCACATGCCATGTTTTACGCCGCCCTTCTCCAAAACGAAAACCAACTTTTGCAAACCAAACCTCAGGCAGCAGCCACTTGAAAACATATAATACGCTGCGCTGCTCCTAAACTCGCCGCTTTGACACGCAATAGGTCAAACCCGGCGTGGCAAAATGCCTCCAATTTCTCTTTGATACAACTCACAATCGAAAAACGCCAACTCAGCTGTACATTCTCTAAGCAATTAGCAAACCATTTGTTATTAACAACTTTTTGTAATATTACATCCAGCTCAAAAAGAAAGCTCCAAAATTGCATGTTTTACATGCCAAATCGTGTAACCTTTTCTCTCTACTTTCTCTAAACAACTAATTTCAAAAGGCGGGAACGGGAGCAAGTAACAGGTCAGCAAATACCCGGGTAACAACGCTTTCAATATCAACTTACAACAAACACTATTTTTCCGCTACGCTTCTTTGAAAAATACCAGGAACGCTTTTCTCTAGTAAAAGCGCTGCTGCATTTTTACGTCTTCTAAACTAGTTGTTGTTCCAGCTCGGAAAAATAATTTAGCACATAATTTAACCCAGCGTCCCGCCTCTACTGATAGCTGTTGATATCCCACAAAACCGACTGCATTCCCCATTACATTAAATGAATGTTTGTGTACACACACACTCACCGGAAAAAAGTGCCCGGGAAAACACGGCCATAAAGAACCCATTAGACTTAGTTACCCGGCTTACCGACTTTACGGTTACGGCCTGATAACAAACAGGGCCCAGCAAATAAACTAACGAGAACGAGCAAAAGTTTCGACGCTTCTTATTTTTCTAAAGCGCGGCGCGCAGCGCCGCAGCGCCGCGCTTTTTCCCGCCAAAACTTTCCAAAAATTCCCATACCACTGACCCCACAGCTCCACACCCCAACCAACCTACACTTTGATGCTACGCAACTTCCAGGGTCAGAGGTCACCAAATAATCAAGATAATCAGCAAGCGTCAACAACTCGCCAACACACTCTCGCTTTAGCTCATATCTGAAATTACGAGCAAAAAGCAGCGCTACTTTTGGATCTCAGCTTTTCGTATCTCGTTTCCCTAATACAAGATTAATGACACGCCATTTAAACGCCAGCAAAAAGGAAACCAATGTTCGGAAACGTCTGAGGTTTAGCATTTAGTTTCTCTGCCGACTTCACGGAATAATTCAGAAACATCGATTATTTCGTTGTTGCCCAAAACGAAACCGGATACAAACTGATTATAGGAGAAACATTTTCTGATTTGAAATTCCCTCTAATTTCCACTAATCGAAATTCACAGAACCGACAGCATTTCCTCGGAGCAAAACAGCTTAATTTCTACTCACCGATTTCGAAAAGATCCAAAATTCTTCAAAGATACACTAACTTAACTTTTTGAACTTTTTTTTTTAAAATTGGCGCGAATTTCAAAAACACATTTTTCAATTTATTTATGCTTTTTTGAAGCAAGTACTTTCAGATACACGCAACTTTGCCTAGAGCGCCACGAACCACTAGCGAGAAAAACCGGCACTACTCACACACCCTCACACTATCAAAGCCTGACAAAGACTGAAGACGAAGGGGAAAATGTTGCTTCAGTTAAGGCTTTCCCGACTGGAGTTGCTTTATTATTTTCCCTCGTCGTTCACTCGTTCCCATGTTATTCTTATGGGAGAAAAAGCTCCAGCAAGAAAAGTTTTGCCGGCTCTGCGTTGGGTGCTGGGTTAAGCGAGCGTTGGATTGCGTGGAAGATGGGATTTCAAAGGGTTAAAAGAGGAAAGAAAAGCAAGAATATTTCACCCTTGTGGCCGCATCTTTTTCCATGTGTTTTTCTATAAATGAAAAGGTTGCAGTTTTCAAAAAGAGAAAGTTTGTTGTGAAACAAAGTAATTTGAAGAGCATTCAGAAAAGTTGCGGGGAAGAGTTTATAGAAGCAGAGCTGAAAGAGTGCGGGCAACAATTTGAAAATTTGGCGGGAGCGCGCGGAGGTCAGCGCGCGAAATTTAAAATCCACCTTGATGATCACCCCTCTAACACTGGGCTTCGAATAGCTGTTGGTAAAAAGTCCAAGTCCATAAATCATATGCCTCGACTCAAAGATTATTACATGAAAAGCGTCTATTCTTCTGGCATACGTTACAGGTTGAGACGAGGAAAAGCCGCGCCATTTTGAATGAGACGGGCGATGATAAAAGGGTGCGAGAAGGCCAACTCGGATATAAATGAACAAAGTAACGCTTTATTCCTGGGCAAACTTGGGCTGGAGCCAGAGCCGTATATTTTTGATATAGAATTTAACCTATAAAAAGGCAAGATAAATTGGCAGTTGCTGCTTTTGAATTTAAATAGCTCTGCAGATGGCTAATTTAGAAAATTCCTACAAATTAACAGGACTAGAAGAAGACTGACGACAGATGGCGCTGAACACGGCAAACTTGCGGCTGAAGTCACTTTCTTGAACGAATCATACATCAAATAGTCGTCATAAGTATCAATGTCCTGAAACCTAAAGTGCTCGAACCGCTTATAGTTGACTTCGAGTTCCGTCAGAGGGCGCGCGACCCAGGCCATGAACCCAGAATTCTTTGTATTGTTTTTCTGCATGATGAAATTGGACGTGTTGAGCATTTGAAGGAAGGCCATTTGCTCCTGGAGTGTCGGATCACTTGATACCAAACTAGGCTTAAATTCAGTTACGACGATGGTAGCGACATCTGTCCTCAGAGCTTGAGTTAACATAGTGGCGAAAGAACCTTCGTCCTCGGCTCCCAAGAGGCCTTTGGCGTTAAACACCCTTAGAGTTTTGAGCTGGCTGAAAATGGCGGGAAAGTCCTGAAGGACCCCGGAGGTCACGTTGCATTCTTCAAGGGTCAGTTCTTGGACAGAGGTCGCTGGGGTGACCGTAGTACCATTGAGTTCGGCGGTCAGAGCAAGACGTACTAGCGAGACGGTTTTGAGCGTTGGCGGGAACAAGGACACATCGACAGGGGTCTGGAAGGTAGGGTCCTCGGGGTTGACATAGAAGGTGGGGGCCAAGGGGTCATACCGGATGTAAGGTTGGAAAGCATGGAACTCTTGAAGTGAGGTGGTGGTCTTTAGGAGGTTCGCCAGTTGGTAGGGATGTGGTACCGCGTTGTTGAGGTTGAGGTATCGGAGGGTTGAGGGCGCCACGTTGACATTGGTGAATTTGCACCAGGACATGATCAGCTTGGTGAAGTTGCCTTTGACGTTCTCGAGGAGTTCTTGGCAGTAATGTGTGTTGATGTTGATGAGGCCTGAAGCTCGATCAATGTCGAGGATGACGGTTCCGTCGATCCAGAC